>QLPA01000187.1:0-58080 GCA_003313945.1 Lactifluus pinguis
TCCCGTCGGGAGCGACGGTTGATTTTCCAGACTGTGACGAGCAAGATGAACCTTGGGCCGGACGTAGATCTGGAAGATTGTGAGAGTTTATCACAGCGTTTCCTAGTCCTAGCTTGATTGTTTTTGTCGCGTCGTGCAGACGTTTCACGGCCGGATCGTTTATCATCTGCCGAAATTTCATCTGTCGTTCAAGCTGCCGGTTTACAAGGCAAGCCATCGAGTTTTCACGCCCTTCCACACCAGATTTAATAAACTTTTTTTTACAGCTGTTCGGAAGAATCGTTATGTCATCCTGCCCATCGACTTTGAGGAAGCTTGGAAAGTGGGTTTTATCACTAAGAGTATTCGCGCGCGTTCTGACCAGCATTTTCTTCAAACTAGCAAACGGTCAAGAGGGGCGACGAGACGCATGAATTCTGTACGCAGGCAACTTTTCTGGACGTGCATCCACTAACCCTGTTCTTATTTTCATTGCAGATCGGTAGTAGTTCCCCTGACCCGTGAGTTTTTCTTATCATTACGTGGATGCCGTTCTGACTTCGTGCAGTTATCTATGTACTTTAGACTTCATGATGCAATTACCCCCTTGCTTCTCTATTATAATTATCTTAAGACCGAGCGCTCCTTCACTTTGGCATCTCTTTTGCTTTCTACATGGAGGTGCCCATTCTTGTGAGCAAGATTACATGTTGACGTTGTCGGCGCCCGTCATTTTTGCCTCCTCCGCTGCCCGAAAGGATGAGCGCGAGCTCAGACAGTGTAGGCGGTTCACACGCGGGATACAGATACCCCTTGAGTCATGTCGTGGGAGAGGAAGAACATGGCACAAAGAGGGGTAGAGTGGATTTGTGTCATAAATAAGGCTGGCCATCCCCAATGATGGCTGGCCTCTACTACACATTTATGACACCAATCGACTCTACCGGCCAGCTTGGGTGGTGTTGTGTATTCAAAGGTGTGCATGTTGTTCTATCCTCACATCTAAATTGATCTACACCAATAACTCATAGAATGTACTGCGTGTCAAATCAGAAAAACTCTTTTCATCCTGTTATGCTTGGCGTTCTCCTAAAACCTATATTATACGCTCCTCAACACTCTGGACTACGCTGGAAATTACGCGCTTAGTCCTCATTTTACGGGAGCGATATTAGTCGTAGAATTTCCGCTGCTCTTCGCAACTACGTTAGTGGTGGATGCGTTCAAGAGACTCGACGCGGAATACATTTATTTTCTTGTCACATTCATATGAGGCGCAATACAATTTACTCATTTTCCATACCCATTTCTGCGGCATAATTACTATAAGAAATCTGGCCGAGCCTTCGTTACTTCGTTGTAGGTTGCCCGAGCTCGCTGGCGCGTTCTGTCGCGACCTGAATGGCACGAGCAATTGTAGACCTCACTCGGCCGTCCTCCAAGGCGAGTAGACCCGCGATGGTGCAACCGCCGGGGGCTAAGTAATGTGCGTGAGTTGAATCGCAGCTTAGCGAGTTCACCGACTTACTTGTAACGGAATCCTTGATCTGGGCTGGGTGCGCATCAGGTAGCAAGGCCATGCGAGCGGCGCCTTGTAGTGCTACGTAGAAAGAGCTGCAAGTCAGTGGTGACAGGTCGAAAAAGAGAAAATCATCACAAGCACGAGTACACGTACATTGTGCTGCCAGTTCCAGAGCCTCTGCTCGAGGTAAACCCATCATGACACCGCCGTCCACCATCGCCTCAAGGAATATGCAGGCAAAGGCGGGGCCAGACCCAGACAGTGCTGTACATGCATCAAAGTGCTTCTCTTCAAGAAACCGACAACGCCCGATCGAGGAGAATATCTGGAGAATGATTTCCTTGTTCCGTCCCTGCATATCTGACGGTGAGAGGGTCGAGACGACCGTCATGCCTTCGCGGATCTGTTTTGACAAGGGGGTATTGATTGCATCTCACACACAGGGATGATTTTTTTTGGACGCACGCGACAGGCTGTATTGGGCATCGCACGAATCACCTTTGTGCTCGGAAGGACAAGGTTGGAGAGTTGCGCGATGGTGACGCCCGCGAGGATGCTGATCAATAACTTCCCAGCTAACGCTTCTTTTATGCCATTGTCGCTGAGGATAAGGTGCGCGACTTGCGGTTTGCAGCTGAACAAAATGTGGAATAGGGTGGTCAAGATCAGCCGAAAACCAATGATATGTATGATAAGACCAATATAAAGCAAAAGGGCGGTTTTGCCGTAGCGCTCACCAGAGCAAGACGACGTCGGACTGTCGCACGGACGCGAGGTTCTGTCCGACGGTGATCTCGACCGAACCTCCTCCTACCATCGCACGGAATTTCTCGCGCAGGCGGCGCGCGCTTTCGTCGCGCGATACGCACGCGATGAATCTGGATGGTAGCGTCGAATCCCCCTCGGCGGCGTTGGCAGGGGTAGACGTCCCAGGCGTGTGGGACTCCCATTTGTGCTGGCCAGACGTCACGCCGCCGTGTAGAGGGCTCAATGTGTGGAGGCTAGCGAGCACGCCGGCCGTTATGGCGATGCCCATCGTTCCACATCCTACAAAGCGGCAGCGCTAATCAATAGATCTATCGACGCCTAGATGAACGAACATACCCACCTAGTACACATAGCGTGTAACCCATCTTTTTTTGTGTTTGAATGTAGGAGACGAACGTCAAGAGAGAGGGATCATCGCTTTTCGTCAAGTTTTTTTCTTTTCCCTTCCCAGCCGTGCGCAATTTCCTCAATTATACAGCATGCGCGTGCTCTTCACCGTCGGGTCAACTAAATTCGAGGCACTGGCCAACGCTGCGCTCTCTGAGCCCGTACTCGAAGCCCTCGCTCAAAAGGGCTACTCGGATGTCGTCATTCAATGCGGCAACTCCCAGGTGGATGAGCTCGGACCAACCGATGCAGAACGGAGCGTGCACAAGCAGGGCTTAGATATCCACGTGTGGAGGTACAAACCGAGTCTCGACGAGGCGTACGATGCAGCCGATCTGGTCATCGGGCATGCAGGTACGTGCTCCTCGCTTGTGTTTCTCGCCGGTCGATAAACACGATCTAGGCTCGGGTACCATACTCGATGTACTACGAAAAGGCAAACCTCTCATAATCGTGCCCAATCCAACACTCCTCGACAACCATCAGGAAGACATGGCCCGTGCGATGGGTGTATTGGGACACGCAAAGGTTTCGACGGTCAGGCGAGTGAGCGGGTCATTCAATCGTGCGATCGCCGTGCTAAGAGATAATAAAAAAATCTATTCCAGTGAACTTGTGCAATCCATCATTGATCTAGAAACTTCGAGTCTTGTGCCATTCCCGCAGTTTGATGCGAGCAAGTTCCGCAGACTGATGGATAAGGAGATGGGATTTGAATCATGAGCGTTGGGAGACAACCTCTACATACCCGAACAGTGTTGTTTAGATTTCCTTCTCGCTTGCTACATTATCTACTGTCCTGCAACGCACAAGGTCTACGCATCCTTAGGGGAGAGACAAAACACGTCGATGCCTTCACCGGAGGTCACCACCGCTATCGTTGATGACCACCCCGAGGCTTACGAGGAGAGACACGTACATACCGTGTACGACCAGATTGCGTCCCACTTCTCGTCCACGCGTTACAAGGTAGCGGACCTTATTGTACCATTGATGCTGGTTCTGAATGACAATAGCCTTGGCCCCTTATCTCAAAGTTTCTACTGGATATACCCACCGGGTGGGTGGGGCTTGATTCAGGAACGGGTAACGGGAAATACCTGCCCTTGCCGGCAGACCACCCAGGGAAGATCTTGACAGTGGGACTCGACAGAAGTCAAAACCTGTTAAATATTGCGAGGACTGCGGGTGGGAATGGAGCAATTCGTGAGGTGGTAAGAGGAGATGTGCTGGAGAGAGGATGGCGACGAGGTGCATTCGTACGCATGCGCCGTCCTCCGCGCGTCGTACACAAACGGATTTGATACACTCCCTAAAGGACTATGCAATTTCCATTGCAACGATACATCATCTAGCGACGTTCGAACGTCGAGTGACAGCCATAAAGGTTTGCTCTATGGAGTATCACTCTTGCAAATTTACTGATGGCGGTGACTCAAGAGACTCCTCGAGTCTGTCTCCCCGAGACACGGCCGCATTCTGATTTACGTTTGGGCCATCGAACAAGATGAACACTCGAAAAGAATTATCCCGGTATCGGACACAACATTGAGGACGCGTGTAGACGCGGAAGAAGAATTGAACCTGAGTGGTCAAGACGTATTCGTACCCTGGGTCTTTTTCCCAGCTTTCCAGAGCAGTGACGGTCAGGATTCACCGAAGACTAAACCAGGTGCCATTCAGCGCTATTATCACATGTTTGACAAGGGTGAACTGGGCCAGTTGGTGCAGACCGCTGCTCAGGAAATGGGATTGCAGGTTGGCCCTCTGTTGATGAATGAGGCAGACGAATGTGAGGGTACAGAAGGAATCGAAATCATCACCAGTGGCTGGGAACGATCGAACTACTATCTCGAGTTGCGGCGATGGCGAAAATAAACTGCAAATTTGAGCGTAGGGCGTATGTTTACTGCATACCTCGGACAGGCGAGCGGACGATGCAACGTATGAGGACCTGCTATAAAAGTGGTGGGGGCCAATGGGATTTTTTTTTTTACAAGTATAAGATCAATCGCTCGCGGCCATAACTGATAGAGGAGCAGGGGTATTAAAAGGAGTCGACGAAAGTAGGAGAAAAAAATACGCACTTGCATTGATAAGATCACCCCCACTTTCTTTCAATACCCTCACAGCCTTTGCTCGCGAGCAGTTGACTTGGTTCATCACGCGTTCTATGTCCTTAGGGTCAACTCCTGTCTCGTCAATAGGGCCGTCATCTTCAGGTTGCTCGAGGTCAGGGACGTCATCATCATCAATACCGTCCCCTTTTCCAGCTCGTAAGTCCTCGACGGCGGTTGTGCTTCCTGCCCCACTGGCGGCCAGTTGTTGAGCAGCGCTCAGTTGAGCCTGTGCATTCATATCTTCCATCTGCTCAAATACCAGTGTAAGAGCCTCGAGCTATGAATACCAACTCGATATCAACGGACCTTGGCCTCGCCAAACACAATGTATGTGTCGCTGTTCTGCGACTTGAACACATCGGGGGAAGCAATGACGAACAAAAACTGCCAGAGCTTAACATCTAGTAAAACACATTCAAAAACTGAACGTACATTCTTTGGCCGTCGGAGGGTGACGCGTGTAATACCAGGCACCCTCTTGAGCCCTAAGCCGAGAAGGGCTTTTCTGGCTTTACGCTCCGAGCGCGATTGATTCTTCTCAGCGGTGGTGGAAGTAAGATCCTCCTCATGATCGTGGTCGTGGTCATGGTCGTGGTCATGGTCGTGACCCTCGTGGTCGGAGTGGTCAGAGGTAACCTCTTCAATTGTAGCAGACATCTGCGCGATGGCCAAAGATCGGTCAGTCATCCGAACGGTTGACCACACATCCACCCAATCTAGCGAACTTGATAAACAATACAACCTAACTTACTCTCAAACAAAAATAATCTGCCTTGTCTCAGCAATTCCAACGTTTTTTTTGTTGCGGTCGTCGTCGGCGACGTTGAGAATGGGGGGGATTGCCACGGGAAATGGTTGGTGACTAAGCGGATTGCCTTTTAGGCGTTACACCGCCTCTACCCCACAGCGCTGTATTGTATTGTACCAGTTTCATTGCAAAATCTGAATGTCATTTCCCTTACATGATAGCATATATTGGCTGTCTGGTCTGTGTACATCACTGACAGAGAGACGCCAAAGCTGGGGATCTAAGATTTATCGTTTGTCAAGTGACGTGACCGCCCACGAGCGAGAACAATCCTTTGGGGTTCGTGCGCCACCCCCTCGCCTCCTCAACCCGTCTCTCCCTTTGTCTCTCCCTCTACCTTTCCTATCATCACTTTTTCGATACGATGTCAGGTGGTGACGCTGGTTCGAACTTTGCATACGACCTTGCTCTCCTTCTTTTCCGTGGCATTATCAATGTATTCTTCCGCGAAGTTCGCCCGCGCGGTTCATTCAACATCCCGCGAGATGGTCCTGTAATATTCGTTGGCGCTCCTCATAGTAACCAAGTGGGCCTTCCTCTTAATTCTTAATAAACGACAAGTTCTATTCATACAATCGAGTCCTGCAGTTTCTCGACCTTTTGCTTGCATTGCAAGTCTACCGCGAGTCAGGCAGACGCCCCGCTTTCTTGGTTGCTGAAAAAAGCATGCGCCGCAGGGTCATAGGATCCCTCGCCAAATCTCTGTCGAGTAGTGCGCATGCATCCCACAAGCACAGTTTCCGCATATTGACGTCCTCCCAGTTCCCGTCGCGCGTGCTGCGGACTCCGCTAAAGCAGGGACAGGAACTGTGTATCTGTCCCCAGACGACCCTTGCCTTGTTCTTGGCCAAGGCACTAAGTTCCTTGAAGAGTTTAAGCCGAAAATGCAAATTATGCTATCAAAGGTTATCAACTCTTCTACCGCTGAAGTGACAGAAGTTATCTCGGACACCCAACTCAGAATAAAAAGCGAATTCCGCGACGAAACAGAGGAAACCACGACATTTATACGAGAGAAGGCGGAGGAGGCAAAGTCACAAGGCATAGATGGCCTAAGTTTCAAGTCGCTCCCGTATATTGATCAGAACGAGATGTATCGCCATGTCTACCAGCAATTGCAAGAAGGTGGTTGCATCGCGATCTATCCTGAAGGCATGTGTTTGCCCCGGAACCTTGCATACTGAAAAGCTTAATCTCGCCGTAGGCGGCAGCCACGATCGACCGGATCTTCTTCCCTTTAAGGCCGGCTTTGCAGTGATGGCATTAGGTGCAATGGCAGACGACCCCAACGTGAAAGTGAAAATTGTACCGGTCGGACTATCTTATTTTCATGCCCACCGCTTCCGGTCGCGTGCAGTTATCGAGTTTGGCCCTCCTTTGGATATCGCGTCGGAGCTAGTGGAAAAGTTCAAAAACGGAGGCTCAGAAAAGCGACAGGCAGTGTCCCAGCTTCTGGACCAGGTTTACAACGCCCTCAAGGCCGTGACGGTGCGCGCACCCGATTATGATACTCTTATGGTGCGTTGTATCTTGGAGACCTGTTCTTGCACGTTGATTTTTCTGCAGCTCATTCAAGCCGCGCGAAGACTCTACCAACCCCCAGGACAGCACCTCACCCTCGGTCAGGTTGTCGAGCTAAACAAACGCTTCCTACTTGCATACAGCTGTTTCAAGGATAAACCTCGCGTCCAAGCGCTGCGTGAAAAGGTCTTGAAGTATAACCGTCTGCTCCGGGATTTAGGCTTGCGGGATCATCAGGTACTGTCAATACAAGCATTATTCGTCAGCTTCTATCATTGACTTTGAGCCAGGTCCCCCGAGCTCAAACAGCTAGCTGGAAGACATTTGGACTCTTCCTTTATCGTATCTGTCTTCTGCTGGTTTGGACAGTTTTTTCATTGCCAGGAGTGGTTCTGCATGCGCCAATCTTTATCACAGCATCTATTGTGTCAAAAATAAAGGCCAAAGGTATTGCCATAGGATCTTGATCCTTGCATGTCTCTTATACTTATGTATATCCAGAGGCTCTTGCTGCGTCAGCCGTGAAGATTGCGGGAAGAGACGTACTCGCAACGTGGAAAGTGCTGATTTCACTCGTCATGTTACCGGCCTTGTATGTGTTCTACGCATTCGTAGCAACTGTTGTTGCTGTTGAGGCAGATGCGGCCTTAAATTGGATCATCTGGACACCTTTCATCACATTATTAGCGCTCCCATGCATTGGTTATGCAGCTCTCAAGTTTGGCGAAGCAGGTGTGGACGTGCTCAAGTTGGTCGGGTATTGTCCAAGTCCCATCAGCTAGCTTAATTGCTTGCTAGGTCTCTAGGTCCTCTTATTATTGCCCTCTTCCCTGGAAAGAATCGATATCTGGAACGCCTGAAGCGAATGCGACAAGAGCTAGCGAAGGAACTTGGCGAAGCTATTGATGAGTTCGGTCCCCAAATTTGGGAAGATTTTGACAAGGTACTTGTTCGGCGTAGTTCAGAGACAAGTGGAATACTTATTATTCACTGACAGAATCGCGTTGTTGTCCCATCTGCGAGTGTGCCCCCATCCTCTGGTAAGCCTGGGCTGTGGCGGCGAAAGAGTGGTGTCGGCGCTGTGGATGCGCAAGGCAACCTTCTTTCACATCCAATGGTACGTGTCCATGGTATTCGTATGACGCATAACGAGTTCTCATTCTGTTGTAAGACCTGGCTTGATGAACGCCTCTTTGGTTGGAGTCACAGTGCTGAGACGAGCCGTGAGGTCAGTCGAGCTGCCTCTCGGCAAGGCTCTGATAATGAAGACGCGGGAGATTACGATGATTTATTGAAGGTTCCACAATCTGAGGGAACGTCTTTCCAGGGCCAGCGTGGGTCGTACGCTGACTTGCAAAGGTTACGAGCGACAGGGAAAAACGATTGATTACAAGGCAGACGATTGAGATTTGTTATGCCTAAGGTGTTTTTATGTACCAAGTAATACGATCGTATCACGCGATACCGACTCGGAGTACGGCTATCTAAGAGCCTTAAGCCACTGTTCACACAATGTCAACATGTCATTGACAGACCTCTCCCGTCAGCTACGCCTCTATCTCGAGGTATCCCCTCACGCTCCGTCGACCCAAGAGGTTTATGCTCTAGTCGATAACTTCGTGTCAGACTGTAACTCATCAGATGAGGCCGAAGTTTCAATCCACAACCTCGAGAATGAACTGCAAGCGATCCGTGACACCCTTGACCTCAAGGAATGCGCACAGACGGAGGCCCTCCTTTCTGTCCTGCGTCACCTTGAACCAGCCCTTTCGTCAACGTCTCTCATCTCTACTTGGTTTGATCTCGTGCTACGGCCCGCTTTGCGCGAACCCAGATTGTCGCACAAAGCAATTACCCTAGCGAAGGACCTTGTCATCGTCGCTCTAGAAAAGCCCGATAATAGGTATCCGGAAATACAGGGAGAATTTAGAAGGCGGATATTGGATCTTTACCTTTTGGACGCTGTCAACGAAGCCTCTGCTGAAGATGTACTTGAGTGGGTGGACCTGCCGAAGGATCAGCGGGATCAGCGGAACATATGGAAGGAAAACCTCGAGGACATCCTCGTCGTCTTTGGTATAGACCAGCCGGAGGTACGCCCTTGATTCCGTTGTAGCACGCTCTCAATGTGACGTTTTGCAGGCATTCTTAATACAGGTTTTTCACTGCTTTGCGTCGCCCTCCTCGCGCCTGCAGCTGATTGGTCTCCTCAATCGCTACACCACAGAGCCACTCTTCGAACAGCATGCATGCGTATTGTCGGCACACCCTCTCATGTCTTCTATCCTCACCTCGCTCTTGGTAGACAACTCCACCACCGCCTGCACGATTAATCTCACGATGCTCACTAAATTATTGCCTATCTTCGCAGCCAAGGACCACTCTACTCTTAAACGCACACTTCCCCAGCTCTTTGCAATCCTTGCACGCATCCTCGGTTGGCGCGAACGCGAACCACTAACCCCTGCGCACTCACCCATTCCAGAAAATATTGCGTCTGGCGGGGAACATGGCACCACTGAGGGCGATCACCCGATGCAGGCCATTGAGGGTAGCCGTGCTCTAGACGCGAACCCAGATCTACTATGGGAACGCCTTGAATTGTCATTCGATTCGACGGCAGCACCCGCGCCATCCCCTCAGCGATACTTCACTTTCCTGTATTACCTCTTTCCGTGCAATCTCATCGCATTCCTGCGCGACCCTGTTGGATACCTCAACGAGAGGCACGTAGAAAGGCCCCATGCTGTAGATTGGGAGGACGCGATAGATCACGAACTAGTCAAAACTAAAAGCGAGGTATATCGTATCGATTGAGTGCGGCGCTACGTTCGACTGACAAATTGCTTGCGGTCAGCTCCTGCTCAGGCAGCACGTCACTCACCCGCAACTGATCTGGAACAATGCCGAAGCTGAGATGAGCAATCCCGTATTCTTTGAGCAGTATGACACGGCTAGGGTTGTCGCAGAAAGCTTACTGCTCGAGGTTCGAAATTCGCATCTGGCATCGCAAGGTAGTACAGCGTCGGAGATGGCTACCCCAACGGATACGAAGGAGAAAGCTACAGCTCCGCCACCGTTGTTGCTTGATACTAGTGACACCGGTTTGGGAACAATAGACTCGAACTCGACTCCCCCGATGCAGACTGTCGAGATATGCGGTAAACCACGCGTGTCGCTCCAAGATATGGTCAACACATCTATTGCACTCAAGTCGCATCTGGAGGTCGATATCGTCGATCCGACACCCATCTGGCCATACGCGCTGTTCCAGTCTGAGACTACACCGCGGAGCTCAGGAAAGCCCGAGCCAGAAGGCAGCGTGGTACAGGCGATTGCAGCGCTCCAGCGTGAGGTGCTGCTACTACGGAACGAGCTGAACTTTGAGTTATGGCTTGCAAGAGAGAACGTGAGACAGATCGGGAGGCTGTTTGAGCAGAGGATTATGAACCGCAACGCAGAGGTGGAGAGACAGAATCTGGTGAGTGTTTTCCCCATCCTTTTCATTCGCATACTCATCACGCATGCGTAGCACAACAAGTTGCGCGAAAACAGAGCGCTGATCAGTGACTTACAGCGAAAGCTCAAGGAGCACACCGAGCAGACGGAGATGACGAAGAAGAAATACGCGGATTGGAACGCTGAATTGAGCCGAAAATTGCAAGATCTGAGAGACCAGAAACGGAATTGGATGTCAGAAACTGCGGCGTTGCGCTTGGCGGAGAAAGAACTTCGGGTTCGTACTTTCTTACTGGTGATATCGAGAATCATTTATGGCGATCTACATACAGGCGCAATTCGAGGCTCAGGGAAATCTACTGGCCGAGGCAGAACGGCGAGAGTTGCAGTTGAAGACTTCTATCAAAGAGACGGAACATAAGGTTGCCCGATTGAAGGACTACGAACGGCGGATCGAGCAACACACAGCGATGCAAAATCTATGGTGAGTTGAGGAAATTCCCGTCCTCCTCGTTCATTTTATTAAGGGAGATACCAGGGATGAGGACATTCAGAAATTCAAGGAACAGAAAGAACTGATGAAAGTGATGCTCAGCAAGTACCAGAAGATGGAATTACGGCTGGAAGCTTATGAGAAGACTCATAGCGAAATGGAGGAACAAGCGCGGTAAGAGCGTCTCATATGTTGACGCGTGGGGATAGCACTGAGAATACACCTGCGCATATCAGGGCGTCACGGCGGCAGATTCAAACATTGGAGGCGAAACTCAAGCTGATTCCCAGCAAAGTGTCATCGAAGACGCCGAGGACATCTTTTGCAAACGAGTTTGCGAGACTGAGGGAGGAAAAGACGAAACTACAGGAAGAAAATGTGGAACTGAAAGATGAGATAGAAGAGCTCAAGGCGATGGTGGAGATGCTGCGGGCGCAAGTAAGGGGACATTCAGGACTGTTAAGCGAACCTTCGCGGAGTCCTGTAATGACAAGCGCAGTACTGCGAGTGTAGTGTAGTTAGTGGTATATAGGTTAGATTTAGTAAAATTAGGAAGGTTCTCGAAGGCATCTCGAGCGTGGGAATAATAGCAAGAGGGTCGTCGAAAGTTCGAGAACAAAAATTCGATGGGTTTAAATTAAGACGATCCTTTCAACTCCTCGTCGACCAGCTCCCCTTTTGCTTCTTCATCGTGCCAAGAGAAAATGTCTCCACCCGAATCAGAAAGCTTTGGCTTCCAGGCCGAGATATCTCAGTTGCTCGACCTGATCATCAGTACGTCTCCTTTATCTTTCCCCGATTATCGACGCGTCGTTGACAAGACTCGTGAACAGACACGTTCTACTCCAACAAAGAAATCTTCCTTCGTGAACTCATCTCCAATGGCTCTGATGCTCTCGACAAAATTCGTTATTCTTCTCTCACCGACCCCTCTGTTCTTGATTCCGAGAAGGAGCTCTATATTCGTATAACTCCTGACAAAGATAATAAGGCCCTCTGTATCCGCGATAGTGGCATCGGTATGACCAAGGCCGACATGGTCAATAACCTTGGTACCATTGCCAAGTCTGGAACGAAGGTAACAGATATGCACAGTACCCTTGTCTGATATCTTTTCCTTACGCGTCGTTGCAGGGCTTTATGGAGGCACTCAGTTCCGGTGCCGACATTTCCATGATTGGCCAGTTCGGTGTCGGTTTCTATTCTGGTTACCTCGTTGCGGAGCGCGTTCAAGTCATCTCGAAGCACAACGACGATGAGCAATACATCTGGGAGTCGGCTGCAGGCGGTACCTTCACTATCACCCTCGACACTGTGAACCCACCTCTCGGTCGGGGCACCGAGGTCCGCCTCTACCTCAAGGAAGATCAGACAGAATACCTTGAGGAGAAACGTATCAAGGATGTCGTCAAGAAGCACTCCGAGTTCATTTCCTATCCTATTCAGCTCGTCGTTACCAAGGAGGTAGAAAAGGTTGGGTCATCCTTACCATTGTCAATTCATTCATTCTGATCAGGCTCTGCAGGAGGTTGAGGATGAGGAGGAAGAGGAAGAGGCCAAGGAGGACGAGGAGGGCAAGTCCAAGGTCGAGGAGGTCGAGGACGAGGAGGAGGCCAAAGAGAAAGACAAGAAGAAGAAGAAAGTTAAGGAGCAGACCAAGGTTAATGAGGAACTCAACAAAACCAAACCTATCTGGACACGTAATCCGAGCGAGATCACGCAAGAGGAGTACGGTTCATTCTACAAGTCGCTCACTAATGACTGGGAGGACCACCTTGCTGTCAAGCATTTCTCCGTCGAAGGTCAGCTCGAATTCAAAGCTATCCTCTATGTCCCGAAGCGGTATGTTGCCTCTGTGGCTTGTCAGCATGCGTTTGACCTGGTCCTATAGTGCGCCCTTTGACTTGTTTGAGAGCAAGAAGAAGCGCAACAACATCAAACTCTACGTCCGCAGAGTGTTCATCATGGACGACTGCGAGGACCTCATTCCTGAATACCTTAACTTCGTGAAGGGCATTGTTGATTCGGAGGATTTACCGCTCAACATCTCGCGCGAGACCCTTCAGCAGAACAAAATCCTTAAAGTCATTCGCAAGCACATCGTCAAGAAGTGTATGGATCTGTTCTCGGAAATTGCAGAAGACAAAGACAACTTCCAGAAGTTCTACGAGGCGTTCGGCAAGAACCTCAAGCTTGGTATTCATGAGGATGCTCAGAATCGCAGCAAGCTTGCCGAGTTCCTGCGTTTCCATTCGACAAAGGCTGTTGACGAGTTGACCACTCTTAAAGGTGTGCCTTATGTCGCGCATAACTACACTTTTTGCTTATGTCGAAATCTTCAGACTACATAACACGCATGCCGTCGGGACAGAAGGCGATTTATTACCTCACGGGTGAATCCCTTGCCGCCATCAAGGACTCTCCATTCCTGGAAGTCCTCGGGAAGAGGGGTTTCGAAGTTCTGCTTCTAGTGGATCCCATTGACGAGTATGCCATGTCGCAATTGAAGGAGTTCGATGGTCACAAACTTGAGTCGGTCTCGAAAGAAGGTCTTGAGCTCGAGGAGACAGACGATGAGAAGAAGGCACGCGAGGAAGAGGCTAAATCCTACGAAGACCTTTGTAAAGTTATCAAGGACGCACTTGGCGACAAGGTCGAGAAGGTGGTTGTGTCGAACCGTATCTCCGACTCCCCCTGCGTCCTCGTTACCGGCCAATTCGGTTGGTCATCGAATATGGTGATTTTTTTTCATTGCCTTGACTGTTCGTCGAGAGTTCATACCTCTGTCGTATGTAGGAACGGATTATGAAGGCTCAGGCTCTTCGCGATACGTCGATGTCGTCTTACATGGCATCGAAGAAGACACTCGAGCTCAATCCCAAGCACCCAATTGTTAAGGAGCTCAGGCGTAAGGTCTCAGAGGATAAGGCAGACAAGTCTGTCAGGGATTTGACCTATCTCCTTTTCGAAACGGCCCTTCTCACGTCTGGCTTCTCGCTTGAAGAGCCGACATCCTTCGCAAAGCGAATTCATCGCATGATCTCGTAAGTACCTGTATTCGCCTTGTGTCGAGTTGCGATTAATAGTTTCCCGATCAATTTCAGACTTGGTCTTGACGTTGACGAAGAAGATGAGGAGCCAGCAACTGCTGTAGAGGAGGTGGCACCCGCGGCAACGGAAGCTGCTTCGTCTGCGATGGAGGAGATCGACTAGAACTACACGGACTTTGCTACTGGAAATGGTTCTGTAATAAAATTGGCTGTCAAGGCCCTGTGTACTATGCCTTCACATCCATTTCCCTCCATATTTGGTCTACTACATCATCATCTAACTACCCGCATTTTTCGTTTCCCGTGGCTGTACATCCATGAGGCTTGCATGAGGCACTGAGCGCTGTCTCACATAGCTGTGAATTGAGAGATGATGGATACCGTGAAACCCTGTTATAGTGGTTGCTCAGGGGGCCTTCACTGGTGTCCGGAGGATATAACACGGACTGGGGGGAGGGGTATACGCCGTGACGGAAGAAGAATTAGTTCCCCCTCTACTGCCTCTCATTAATGGTACACGTTCATTTGACAACGTTCGAATGCACCGGTGCCAGCCACGTCTTCTCCGCCACGAACGTGATTTATGCTCGATGGCTAAGTACAGCCAAGTCCGCGTGCGATCCTCGTGTTTCGTCTTCGGTACAAAATTATTATTTTCACCGAATTTGGCCGGGAGTATCCCCGTATGGACTCAAGCGAGCAACCATCTGATCCAAAGAAGGGGCAGGGACATAATTGGGTTACTCGGGCGACGCTGTAAAACGAGGCTCAGAGCGCCGCCTTTGTTCGCTAAATTCGTTATGATTTGTCATCAAAAGCAGGCGGCGGCAACGTGCCCCGCTTTTTGACACGCGGTTTCTTTACTCTTCCCCCATTGTCCGTTCCCTATCCATATAACTACAGTCCCTCCTTTCCTACCTTTTTTCTTTCCGACGCCACACGCCCACTTACAATCTTCCACTCCGTCAACTCACTTCTCTTAGCAATCACATCGACAATTCTCTCATCCACCTACGATCCACAATGTCCCCAATTCCCATTATCGCCCCCCAGCCTCGCCGTTTACACCCGCAACCGACAATTATTGACTCATCAACACCTGCGCTACCCATTAATCTCCATGATCCATTCATCGTCAGCCATTTTTTTGTCCTTGAATTCGTTGTCCGAGGTCTCATTCATATCTATTCCTAACAGTGCCACACACCCGCTCCAAAGAATGCTCAGCTTCCTCGCCTCATGTCCCCGGTTCGCATCCACCACCGTACCAAGCGTCCTTTGGTTCGATCTTACTCTCCGATCTACGCGATCACTCTTACTGATTATACCCCCTTTTTCGGCATCTTATAGACATCTCAGTCCCCGACACCTTGTAGCTCCATCAAACGACAAGTAGGTTGTCCCCCTCGTACCCCTCGTCGGCGGCGGCACAATATTCGCCCAGAAGCCATCATTGCGCCCCGTGTCATCAACTTTGATTCACTTCCCTGGATATCCGCGCTCGACGACCCAGTCATTACGGCAGGAAATCCCTGGGATTCCGATCTCTCACAACTGGCATCTGCAGAATATATGCGTACTTCTGGTCTTGGGCCGGTCCGTAGGCTCAAGACAATCTCGCTTACAAGAGAACGGATGGAACCTCTTATTCTGCCACCACCGAATGCCACGTCGACTCCCCCTCCGCGGTTTCCATCGCCGTCACGAGTGCAGTTCGTTGGGCTCATGCCCACTATGACACCTGCTCGACCCGCGATGCATTGATATGCATTAGTGGTCACATCGCCCCAAATTAGATGACCTGTCCCTTAATCTGCCCCCCTTTCATAACGTCACCATTCCCTTTTTTTTTTTTTTTTTTATCAACGGACCCTCCCATCAATCATCCCTTGCAATCCGGATTCTCCCGTGCCACTCTCCTGCAAATCAGCATCATCAACTGTGATCCTATTCATCGCATATATCTTACCATCTTTTCACATTTCATTCATTCACTCATCTCACGATTTTTTCCGACCAATCCAATGTTCCCATACTTGATCGTACAATTCACCTTCGCCGTTCGTTGTTTGTACGTCCAGCTTGGTGTGTTACGTTTATATTTATTCCGTGCATTGTGTGTCATATGGGTTCAGCTGCACGTGTTTTCCCTCAACTGCATCTATATATGATGTTCCAAATTCCTACCCTCCCTCACTGCCAATTCCGTTATAACGTGTATACGTATACTGCCTTGCGTTTTCCTGTACAACCTGTTCCTATACAGCGTGCAATACAGTGTTGACTAACTAATACGTCGTCGGCTGTGATTCATATGGATGAGTGGCAGTTTAGCCAATGGCAAAATGAGCTGCCCCAATGAGGCTCGAATTTCGAATTCGAATAGAGACAATGAAAAATGAACTGCCCCAGTGAGGCTCGAACTCACGACCTTCCGATGACTTTCCACTGGAGCGCAGATAACAGTCGGACGCTGTAACCAACTCAGCCATGGGGCATGTGTCAGAGGTTAGGTCTGTTGACTTTGAAAACTCGATGCCCGGGGGTCGACGCGTCAGCGCGTCAGTTACTTCTCGGCTTTTACAATACGCTAATTACACGGTTTGTAGGCTCGCTTCAGAAACGAATTTCTCCATGTAGTCGACGAGCGTGTCCGTTTCAGCTTCTGTGATGGCATTATAGAGGGAAACCCGAATGCCTACAATTGATGATGAGTACCGCTCGGGGGATTAAGAATCACACACACACCTCCGACCGATCTGGTGATGCCGTGGCAACGGAAGGTGAAATGTCAAAAGGCCTGCGGCGTATTCATGCTAGTGGGATATCTCACCGATGACCTTTCAAGCCTTTCATACCGGCCTTCTCCGCACCCGAAAGAAAGCGAGCCTCTGCGCCATCTCCCAGGACATTGAAGACAACATTCATCCAGCTGCCCGAGCCCAGTTGCACTTTGCTTTGGAACACTCCGCTCTCCTCGCCGACCCTTATAGCAGCGTACACTTTTTCTGCCTTTCTTCGATTGAGCGTCTCAAAGTACGCCAGGCCGCCGAGCTCCTGCATACGCTCGAGGACAAGACCGGTGACATAGATGGAGAACAATGACGGGGTGTTGTACAGACTCTTGCTCTTGGCGAGCGTGCTGTAAGATAGACAGAGCGGGACGGGCGTCGCGCCGAGCTTCGCCGCGGCGTCGACATCGACGAGGCAGTCCTGCCGTACGATGAGGATAGTCAAGCCCGCGGGGCCCATGTTCTTCTGCGCGCCAGCAAATATGACCGCGTGTTCGCTGAGATGCGGGATCGGGCGGGACATGAACGATGACGAGTGATCCCCGATGAGAGGGAGCAAACCGCCTCGCTCGCGCGGGAGACGCGCCCAGGGGAAGGACGTCTGCGCGGAGGGGTCCGGCGAGAACTGGACACCGTCGATCGTCTCATTGTCGCAGTAATATATGAGCGCAGGGTCGGGTGAGAATGCGTACTCGCCGTGCGGCGGCACGTTGTCGAAGGAGAGGCCATCCTTGGAGTACCGGCGTGCGTCGAGCGCGATGTTCGCGCGGGCGCCCCCGAGTCGCGTGGCCTCATCGAAGGCCTTCTTGCTCCATGAGCCAGTGAGGACATAGTCCATCACCCGCTCGTTGTCGGCGAGCTCTGGATGTAACAGCCTGTGCCGCGCTAGGAGGTTCAACACGACGGCCGAGAACTGCGCGGTCCCACCGCCTTGGGTGAATAGGATGGAGTGCGTCGACGGAATGTCCAACTGGGATCTGATGAGAGATTCCATGTTGGACAGAAAGGCGACAAAGTCCTTGGATCGGTGCGAGAGCTCAGCGATGCCGATACCCGTACCATTGAAGTTGAGTAAACCCTGAGCGGCCTTGTCGAGTACAGACTTGGGAAGGGCCGAGGGACCTGGTCCAAAATTGATTAATCGCTCGGTTGACATCGTTTGTGTCGTGGACGATCGACTCGAAAGCACAAAGTTTTTTTTTTTTCTCAATAATCCACTCAAGATGCATGTGACATTGACTGACTCTAGTTGGAGTCGGACACTCTCACCTCCGACTCCGACACAGCGCGCGCGATGGTGAAGAAACTTAACAATAAGAAACCTCTCACTCTGACTCCCATCCCCAAAGTGATCAAATTTCCCGAGCTTTCAGAAAAGGGTCACATTCAATGCCATACGTTTCTCGAGGACCAGGTTTTGCTTCTAGGCGTGCGCCCGTTTCGGTCTCTGATCGCCCTGGGTCTCCCCAACATTTCCATTTCCATGTCTTAGAATGTTTTCACACCGGCGGAATGTCAAACTTTTGTCGAATTTATTGACAGCCAGCCTCTAGAACTGACTCCACCCAAGAAACGTGGGGAGGCAGCCAGAGTCAACCGTAGGCTTCGAGCTTTGACACATAGTTAGACTGAACGCCCAAGGCCTTGGCATCATCCACAGACAGAGTCTCTCTACCTTCGCCCGATTTCGCAGATCGCTTATGGACCGTATTGCGTCCCCATCTACCAACCTTTCCTTATCCCGCTTCAACGAAACGACCAGGTTCAAGCGCTCGACCGGCCCATTCGCTAAACTCAAATATCCGACTGTACAAATATTCACCATCGCAACATTTTGACCCACATTATGACGATTCCGTACGAGATGCAAAGACCGGTGCGACCTCGGAATGGACGCTGCTCGTGTACCTCACTGGGGTCGAGGATGGTGTACAGGGTGGCGAGGTTCGTATGGTGGGAACCACATGGAACCTATACTTAGCCCTTGCAGACTATCTTTTACCCTAATAGCAAGGCTAAAGCCTCGGAAGCTATGGCCGTACCTTTGACACGAGGCACAGCCCTTCTTCATAGGTTCGTCCATACGGTTACGCTCCCAGTGGTTCGCGCTAGAAGCTAAAACCTTCTCCCAGACATGGCAATGAGTGTCTCCTTCATGAAGGCTCTCAGGTCCGAAATGGCACGAAATACGTCCTTCGCTCAGATATCATGTTTGTGGATTAAGATGCAGTTGATGCGGGGAGTAAATTGTAGACAGAACTACAACAAGGCTATCTCTTGTATTTCTTTTTCTTCTTCGGCATCCCCGCCTGGACAATGTCGTCATCTCGGTCTCTGGCGTCATCCTCAACATCTCCCTTTCTCCGCTGTCGATGTCCCTTATTCATGCCCTCTTCCCGGAGTTCTGTGGCTGCCAGACGACATGCTTCTTCTACCCGTTCACGCAATAGAGCTATTTCCTCCTTGTCTGTGGGCCATACGTCCATCTTTTTTCCGATCACAGCCTCAATACGCTGGATCAATTCAACGTCGTACTGCGTGACGAGCGTGATTGATTTTCCAGCACGCCCTGCGCGGGCCGTACGGCCAACCCTGTGAATGTAGTCCTTCGAGTGTGTAGGGATATCGAAATTGATGACAATATCCACTGTCGGAATATCGAGACCACTAGTAAACTGTGTCTTAGCCAACAACTCTTGCCTCTGCATGCTGCAAGAGGCGCCTACCGGCTAGCCACATCCGTGGCTACCAGAATTTTTTTGGAACCGCTTTGGAATTTGCTCAGAGATCCGAGGCGCTGACTTTGACTCAGTTGCCCATGAAGAGGGATCGCAGCAAAGCCTAGATTACGCAACACAATAGAAAGTCTGATGGAGGTTTGGATTCTCCTGGTCACTTCGACAAAAAAGGCGGACGTACCGTTGTGCATCATGAACTGTCCGCGTGAATATGATTATGGAATTTTGGGCTAGGGAGTTGGCGAGGTAGACGAGATGGACGTCCTTTTGTAATAGAGGTATAAAAAGATAGTACTGGAGCAAGGTAGACACCGTGGAATATCTGTGCAAAGAAAAAGATATGTAAGGGCTTTGCGAAAAGAAAAAAAAAAAAGAGCACGCTGCGTGCGACAATGCTCACTTTGTCGACACTTCAACTCGAACGGGGTTTGACAAGCTCGCACGCTGAAGCTTGGCAACTTTGGTGGTCATGGTCGCAGAAAACAAGTACGTGGTTCGCTCTTTCGGGATAGATTTGAGAATGGCGTCGATATCTGGACCAAAGTCCATGTCCAATAGACGATCCGCCTCGTCGAGGACCTGAGAGGTAGCTTTTAGCTCGACTGCGTGCATGCAGGATACGGTATATGACGACGACATGGAAAGTATTTTGGTTGAAGGGGTCGCTCACCAGAAACTTGAGACCACGCAGGCTGAATCCCTTGGTATTCTCTAGATGGTCCTTCAGCCGTCCAGGAGTTGCAACGATGATGTGTGGTTTCTTTGCCAGCGCGATTGACTGCGTTACTATGTCCATCCCACCTACGAGAACGGTGCAACGGACACCCATAGCTGAGCCGAGCGCTTCGAATTGTTGAGAGATTTGGTAGGCTAGCTCGCGCGTCGGTGCGAGTACGCATGCAAAGAGGCCCTGAGGTTCATCCCATAGCTTCTGAAGGATAGGTAGTGCAAAGGCTGCCGTCTTTCCGGAGCCAGTGGAGGCGACACCGATGATGTCTCGACCTTCAAGAGCAGGCGGAATAGCCTCGACCTGAATATCTGTTGGGGTTTTATAATTGAGTCGCTCGATCGCCTCAAGAAGAGGCTCTATGAGCCCGAGTGACCTGAATGACGGCTTTGTGTCTTGTGAAGTCCTAATTTCCTCTGGCTCTGGCTCGGACATTATTGTGCCCAGAACTATGTTAAATTACATAATGTCAGGCAACTCATAAACGCTTACGTGAACGCCTCATCTGCCAGTGTGTGCACATATAAAGCTATTGGGATCAAGTGCGATGGCGTGCAGTGATACGATGACCCACAACCAAAGCTTCGGATTTATTTTCTTTGCCAGCACCAGTATGCACACTCGTGTGTCAGTCTCTCACACATAGTACGCACAGCATTCAGAAGACACCACTCAGATCCATTTGATTTTACCATCTACCTTAGTTGTACCGACCTATCCACCTTTGCTTTCAAATATATCGTCCCTGTTTATCAGTATGCCAGGGGTACTATCCCGGGTAGCCAAATCCACGAAAGGAACTTGAACCGCACCGTCACGGTGACCTTGCTCTTCAAGTCGAGGTGCCTCCGACGACGCCTTTCTTCCTGTCTGCGAACATGAAAGTGACCGTAGATGTATACTCTAGTCCTTTCATTCAGTACGACTCTTCAATTGCATGTAAAATAAAACACTGCACCTGCGAAGGTAAACTTATTCCAATCCTGCTTCGTTCAGCAATTTTCCCACGCAGATGGGGACGTGATAACAGGCCGTCAAAGATCATCTATTCGATGAACATCCTTCCTGTGAACCTCTTAGTAGAGATAACCACTACTTACGTGAGTGTATATCAAGCCTGATGTCGCATCGATTGTGGTATAAATCGTGAATTTTGGCACCAAGAAGTATGTCGCCAATCCTGCGAGGGCCCAGATCATTGCAAGGAGTCCAATTTGAATGACACTGCGAACAAGATAGCGAACGACTTGGTCTGATCCTTGGATACCACTACGGGAACTCAGGAGTGCTCGCGAAAGGAAGTCTATGGAGTAGAGCGATCAGTCTCACTGTGGACAAACGGTAAAACGATGTACACATGATGAGAAATTCAACGATAGCCTGTAATGTGTGCCATAACACAGCTGCACCACGCAGTAAGGGATGCTCGATTTCCTCAAGGCTTCAGCATATATTAGTAGGTGTTCGAGTATTCGGTACAATAGCATCCTTACAAAACCCAACCGGTTACGCTGACCGGAACGCCAATGACGAAGGCAGTGAAGGAGAGTCCCAAAACCAGACCAGTCTTTAAACGGCTGCCTGTTAGAGTGTAGATACTGAAATTTTGAAGTCAGTCAGATAGGAAGCCACCTAGGATCAGAAGAGGATTGACCGGAAAGCTAGGAATGTATTGGCCATTATGATGAGGAGGGCTTGACATGTAGAGTTGACTACTGATCCCCATGTCGATGCTTTAAACAGTATCAGCGACAAATTACATGGGCACGCAACGACGAACAGACCAAGGGTAGAAATGCCTGTACCATAGACAGAAACACTATAGACAGCATTGATGGGGATGACTTTAGCAAAGAACTAGGAGCATACAAGGTGTTCCAAGTTGACACCCAAAGCCTAGTTTCCACATGGCTTAATTTAATCACATCAGTTCTTGTAGTAGGAATGAAGGCATACACAGCGGTTGAAATGATAGCGATCAAATTTTGTGCAACGACCAAAATTCTTAGGAAATTTGAAATGAACTTGAGTGAATTGTGCAGTGTCATTGGCGCTCACTTCAGAATTATCGGATCCTTGAAACCTGAAAGCAATTTCATGTCCATAATATCCACGACTGAATGAGACCTACCAGCATCCCAATAAAGATAATGCTGTTTGGTGACAATCCCGCAGAGAAACGCATTCACTGTTCGATAACTCAGGAATGCTCGAATGCACAATATTCTGAACACCTACAAAAGACTCCCAATAGAAGCACACCTGCGCAGTGACTGGGTGTTATTGGAAGAGCTGATAAAGAAAGGAGCAGATAGCTTGCCTTGATTTGCTGCTGTCACGGTTGGAATCGGTGTCATGGGGAAAAGGAGAAAGGGTGGCCCATGGGAGGACTAGTATTGTGCCCATTTAATATTTCACAGACGAGCCCTGTCGATTTTGGGGTGGCGGAACGACTACAAAGCTGGACTAGTAAGTTAGGTCCGATTGATCTACGAGATTGATTAATGAAGATAGTGAGACAGACGCAAGCAAAAAAAAACATACCCCGAAGGTGGACATCAGTCACTGAGTGCGGACGTTGTAGTAGGTGTATAAGGTTGAGCCATGCTTCGTTGGCTTGGAGGCTCGAGCCCTGCCATACCCGAGTCTCGCCGACTTGCTCTCCGAGCCTTTTCTACCTGCGTTCCTGAATTATATGACGGTTTGTCTTGGTCATCTGGATCCGCCAGAAGCAGAGACGAATTGGTCGGACCTACGATCAGATCGCCCGGCCCGGGATTGCCGCCCCCCTGAACACGTCCTCGACCTTCAAGAGCAGGCGGAATGGGGGGGGGATGGTGTAATGGTCCCCCCCCGGGCCCATCAGTTGGCCTAGTCCCGGAGATGCTCTGGGTTCAAGGCAGGCTAGGGGCGCTTTTCTGGAATTATGTCAGCCACAGAACAACCACTGGCTCGGCAAGAATCCTAAGCAATACATTGATGTGACATCCCATCACCCTGGGGACCAGTATATCACGTCACATAGGGGGGGACTTGTCACCCTGTGTGACATCGGATAAGGTACCTGGGATAAATTTAGCCGATATTGGGGGGGTTTTAGTGGGTAGCGGGGTTACCTCCGGGTAGATCCGAGTCCCACACTACCGAGGCGATCCGAAGAAGGCCAAAGGCACTGGGGCTACAATCCGGGAATTCGGCCGGTGATGCTCCATCCCAAAGCCTGAGGAGAACCAAAAGGTGTGCGTAAAATGCATTTCCCCTCCCGGGCCCCCGGCTATCCGGGCCGGGGCTCCAACCGCTTGAGGAAAGTTTGCAGCTGTTAGGTCCTTGTGGCTATCTCCTGCACTCTCCGAGGTTTACCCAAAAAAAAAAAAAAAAAAAGAGCAGGTGGAATAGCCTCGACCTGAGGTTTTATAATTGAGTCGCTCTATTGCCTCAAGAAGAGGCTCTATGAGCTGAATGACGGCTTTGTGTCTTGTGAAGTCCTAGTTTCCTCTGGCTCTGGCTCTGACATTATTGTGCCCAGTACTACGTTAAATTACATATTGTCATGCAACCTCATAAACGCTCACGTAAACGAGGGCTGCAAAGAAAGGGACAAGCCTCATCTGTGTGCACATATAAAGCTATTGGGATCAAGTGCGATGGCGTGCAGTGATACGATGACACCACAACCAAAGCTTTAGATTATAGTAATAGTAGCGAGCGCGAGAGATCGTCCTAAGGGACGAGAATAAACTGTCTCAGTAACACTCGCGCGCTGTCAGCACGAGAACTGAGGGGCCTATGGACTACTAAAGAAGGTATATAAGGCCCTAAAGGCCAGACAAACGAATGTACTAAAGGAGATAAAAACGGGAGAGTCCAACTAGTGCCTAGCTACCCAAAGTACTAAATTAGTCCAAAATCTAAAGGTGCGATCGCCGTCGCGTTCCGATCCAGATCTCAACATAGATTTCTTTATTTTCCAGCACTGCAGTGGTACGCACGCTCGTGTTTCAGTCTCTTACATACGCACAGCATTCAGGAGATCCATTTGATTTTACCATCTACCTTAGTTGTACCAACTTATCCACTTTTACATTCTCCCTGTTTATCAGTATGCCAGGGGTACTATCCCGGGTAGCCAAGTCCACGAAAGGAACGGCACCGTGACCTTGCTCTTGAGGTACCTCCAACGACGCCTTTCTTCCAACAGCCTGCGGAGATGAAAGTGACTGTAGATGTATACTCTGGTCCTTTCATTCAGTAAGACATTCGATTTCAGGTAAGTAAAACGCTGCACCTGCGGAGGTAAATCTATTCCAATTCTGCTTCGTTCAGCTATTCTCCCACGCAGACGAGGGCGTGATAACAGGCCGTCATAGATCATCTATTCGATAAACATCCTTCTTGTGAACCTCTTAGTAGAGATAACCGCTACTTACATTAGTGTATATCAAGCCTGATGTCGCGTCGATTAAGGCATAAAACGTAAATTTTGGCTGCAAGAAGTATGTCGCCAATCCTGCGAGGGCCCAGATCATTGCAAAGAGTCCAATCTGAATGACACTGCGAACAAGATAGCGAATCACTTGGTCTGATCCTTGAATACCACTACGGGAACCAAGGAGTGCTCGCGAAAGGAAGTCTATGGAGTAGAGTGATCAGTCTCACTGTGGACAGACCGTAAAACGATGTACACATGATGAGGAATTCAGCGATAGCCTGTAATGTGTGCCATAGCACAGCTGCACCACGCTCTAAGGGATGCTCGATTTCCTCAAGGCTTCGGCATATATTAGTAGGTGTTCGAGTATTCGGTACAATAGCATCCTTACAAAACCCAACCGGTTACGTTGACCGGAACGCCAATGACGAAGGCAGTGAAGGAGAGTCCCAAAACCAGACCAGTCTTTAAACGGCTGCCTGTTAGAGTGTAGATACTGAAGATTTGAAGTCAGTCAGATAGGAAGCCACCTAGGATCAGAGGATTGACCGGAAAGCTAGGAATGTATTGGCCATTATGATGAGGAGGGCTTGACATGCAGAGTTGACTACTGCTCCCCATGTCGATGCTTTAAACAGTATCAGCGACAAATTACATGGGCACGCAACGTCGAACAGACCACGGGTAGGAAAGCCTGTATCATAGACAGAAATACTATAGACAGCATTGATGGGCATGACCTTAGCAAAGAACTAGGAGCATACAAGATGTTCCAAGTTGACACCCAAAGCCTAGTTTCCACAAGGCTTAATTTAATCACATCAGTTCTTGAAATAGGAATGAAGGCATACACAGCGGTTGAAAAGATAGCGATCAAATTCTGTGCAACGATCAAAATTCTTAGGAAATTTGAAATGAACTTGAATGAATTGTGCAGAATCATTGGCGCTCACTTCAGAATTATCGGATCCTTGAAACCTGAAAGCAATTTCATGTCCATAACATCTACGACTGAATGAGACCTACCACCGGCCCAATAAAGATAATGCTGTTTGGTGACAATCCCGCAGAGAAACGAATTCACTGTTCGATAACTCAGGAATCCTCGACTGCACAATATTATGAACACCTACAAAAGACTCCCAATAAAAGCACACCTGCGCGGTGACTGGGTGTTATTGGAAGAGCTGATAAAGAAAGGAGCAGATAGCTTGCCTAGATTTGTTGCTGCATAAGTCGGTGCCATGGGGGAAAGAAGAAAGGGTGGCCCATGGGAGGACTAGTATTGTGCCCATTTAATATTTCACAGACGAGCCCTGTCGATTTTGGTAAGAAATGCGGGGGTGGCGGAACGATTACAAAGCTGGACTAGTAAGTTAGGTCCGATTGATCTACGAGATTGATTAATGGAGGTAGTGAGACAGGACGCAAGCGAAAAAAAACATACCCGAAGGTGGGCGTCAGCCACTGAGTGCGGACGTTGTAGGTGTGGTGGATTCGGTAAGGTTGAGTCATGCTTCGTTGACTTGAAGGCTCGAGCCCTGCCATACCCGAGTCCATAAAACCGTCAGTGTCATTGAGTGTCTGTCGACTTTCTTTTCTGCCTGCGTTCCTGAATTATACGACGGTTTGTCTTGGTCATCTGGGATCCGCCAGAAGCAGAGACGAATTGCCTGTAGTGCGGTCGGACCTACGATCAGATTGCCCGGATTGTCCCCCGGGGGCACCAGTAAACCTGCACTGAACTTTTTTGAACCCGCTCGAGCGAGCTAAAAAAAAAAGGATAAAAAGTGGCAAAAGGTAGAAAATGGACAAAGTAACCTAGAATTACCCCATTTCTGTTGTGTTCTCAAAAAATGAAAAGGCAGTGAATTCACAGGCATTCCATAGCGCAAATAGTCAAAAAGTTTTCTGATGTGGGATGACATTTGATCGAATTGATCAGGCAGTGTGCGCCATGTCAAAAAAATAATAATTCAATGTTGATCTTTGCCATGGCTCTCACCAGCGCCGGAGCGCTTCCCGGATCGTGAGACATGTAAGCCAGTAACTTACTGTGCAGTGCAGGACCTATGATTTGACTACGTTTTGTCATCATATCTTGCTCATTTATTGTCTGCAGTATTTCCATAAATTTCTACGTCCCAACTGACATTTGCGTGCCTGATCGAATGGCGGCTCCCTCTCCCATCCCGACGATGAATGTACTCCGGCCGCCTCTAGGAAGTACAAGCACCTTTTCCGCCCCATGTACCTGATAGGTCTCGGTGCAGGGAAGAGATAATGGCCCCTTAGTCATATCGGTCGCAAGAGGCATGGGTGAAACCTTGACCCTTGGCAACGACAACTCGCCGTGATGCAAGGCAATCAGCATTATCGAAGCGGTGTGTGTTGAGCCGTCCTTTAACACGTCCCGTTAAGCCTTTCGAAAACTAGCCGCGCGGATACGAACATACCTCGGCCTCAAAGTCCCCACATGTTTGCCCACTTATGAGCCAGTCTTGCACCATCTCTTGTATGTCGAATCGCATTTGGTACGATTGACGACCTGCGTCCTGTTTCTCGTCCCAATGGAAGGAGGTCTGGATCGATAGCGAAGCTGGAATGGGCTGTCCAGCATATAGCGGAGGTAATTGATCTGATGAATCCGGTGTCGCTAGAATGCATAGTCGCACTGCGGCAAGTATCTGCAGCGTCACGAGCAGCGTGAGATCAGTCAGGCTACGGTATGGACAACTAGGACTTGCACTCATAAGTGGTACATCAACTTGAATGCGGATCTCTCGCCAAGGACCACTTTTTACGTCTGCGGGCCTGCCCTTGGCCAGCATCTGCAGAATGATAAGAGTCCGTTCCTTCGTGGAGCAAAAGGGTGTCCCACCTCTCGAACCTGGAATAGAATTTCCTTTGTAGCACTGTCATCATCGAATGCGGGGACCTTCAGTTCGCCTGTAATGCCATACAACTCAACCCAATCTGCATCACTTTCCAGGGCCCGAATCATATGTGTGATCAAGCGATTGCGCTCGCGACCATATTGAGGTAATTCGTCGACAACCTCGTCAACACTTTGTTCCAGCACGGCTTCAACCTCTGATCGTCATAAAGGTCAGGTATGTTCGTTTCGGGTGAGTGTTGAGGCGCATCCCTACCATCTCGCAATGTTCGATATTTGATGCATAGAATCAACGGGTCAAGTACTAAAATAAGTCAGTCTGGCCCCTCTACTAAATAGCCAGCGAGTCTAACCTCGGCCACGTCGTGAGACAAGTTCAAACAAAAATTGTGCAGAGCGCGCAGGGGTAACGGTCTGATAAAAAGTGAGCAAAAGCTGCGGCATCGTGTTCCCAATAACGAACAATCATTTCGCGTCTTTCAGAGAGCGTGCCAAGTATGGAAAGCCCCTCGTCGTCTTTGACCTTTTCTAATGTCACTGAAGACACGCAAACGTGTTGTTGCGCGGTCGTTGATATTGTGAACTTCGAAAAGAGTCTGAAAATTGTGTGAGGAGTACGAAATGGCAGGTATAATCTTGTCGTGACCTCTCGCCTCGAAAAAAGTCTTGGACATTGATGACAATCGGTAGGGATGCTGGGACCCTGTTAATCTGCAAGAAGCTGCGATTGATTGTAGGTTCCTCTTTTGTGTTGTACGTCGCCACAATGGTGATTTCCTTTCATTCATACTGATGGGCGTATGTCTATCAAGGACGAAAGGGTACTAACCATGATGTGATACGATGAAGCGCCGCTGTGAGGTATCAATACTGAAATTACTGAATTTTTCGCGAGATTCAAAAGTGAAATGTTATCTGCTGTGCATTCAAGAGATGTCGAAGTTACTGAAGAATGAATGTCAGTTTAGCCATGAGTTAGTTCACCTTTTAAAACCTACCATCATCATCCAACGTGGACTCTTGATAACGGAAGGTGATGTCTGGTGGCCCGGAGAGTTTGAGCGTCGCCCTTGGTATGTGGTTTCGACCGGACGAGACAGACAATAAAAGTTTGGACGACGTGACCGGTCCTAATTCAACTACAACTTGCCAGTTTAGAAGCGTTAATTACATGGTGTACCGATTTACCAGAGCGAGGCCGTCTTAACCGGGAATTGAAGGCGTGTATATCTTTTACGAGACGAATCAGAGTCGGAGGATCATGTTTGGTTCGTGAGGCTTTGTTGGAACTACTAGGGGTTGTTGGGTGGCTCCACTGCAGCTGGAGATTTGACATCGTCACTTCCACTTGGTCTAAAATATAGGTCCCCCAAGATGAAGTCTTTGATAGTGTTAAATCGGGAAGCTCTTGGAAAGCTTCAGGGACACATACTGAGCAAAATAGCTTGAAAGTTGAGGTTCCAGGCTCTAATGACTTGACCGGGGTGCAAAATCGAAGCCTCTCAGATTCTCGACCAGCCAGGGTTACGCTAATCTCACTTGCTGGGAATGGCTTTTGTAACCACCATCAGACAAGACACTCACGGGGGCGAGATACAGGCTCACGCAAGGTAGCAAATTGAGCAACGAAACATTCAGGAAAGAACCGTCTTCATGCTCTGCTGGCGCTGCGGTTGTATCTAATACCCGAATGGAAAGGGCAGGATGCTCAGAATATGAGAATGCTGGTTTGTACCAGTCGGGTGAGACTACCAATCAGGCCAGGGTTAAGGAACAACGAACGTTCACCGAGGTTATCGACGGCAGCCTTTAACAACTCGATAACCGCCGTTGTGTATGCCGTACTGTCGTTTTGGTGTGTCAACGACTCAAGGTTAGGGCTTGAGCATAATTTGAGGTATGCGAGAAAAACGTTGACCCATTGCCTGTCCCTCGCAGTGCCCACGAGGGCATATGTATCGATTGCTTGCGAAATCATGTATGACTCCAATGATGTCCAGTGGTGTGGAGCATAATGAGCTGGAAATGATGAATATACTTGAAGGGCAGAGGTTAATCGATCTCGGTGACTAGAATAAGATTTGTGAGATACGGCTAGGGGAACATAGTCGTTACTAACACGTCCAAAGCTGCCAGACTGCCATGTAGCCTTAGCGCAAACTTGCGACGACCCGCCGTCACGTATGTATCTATTGCGCGGTTGGTTACGTTGATATACAGATCGTAGAATGCGGCCTGATCTCCAAAACATCTCAGGAGCTCGGAGTTGCTGATGGCGCGTGATTCTCGCTTCGCCTGGATTGGGGTGACCGGGGTGCTAGGTAATGACATCGAAAACGGTGGTTGGGATGGTAAAAAGCCCAACTGTATCCCAAACGAGTCCAGCTGAACCGGGTTAGCAACAGCACGACCTGATCAAGGCAGCCATACCTGATTGCGCGCAAGCTCGAGCAACTCGGCCTTGCATGCATTATATTGGTTCAGGATGATACCCTCCAAATTGATGTCCCTCGCCCAGACATCAGCTTGCTCTATTACACTGAGGGCCGAAGAGTACGTCCAGGATTCGACAAAATATGGAGGTAGGATAGCCTATGTAGAGCGGTTGGAGCGAATCAAGCAAGTCAGAGGATGTCCACTTACATTGACTTCACGTAAGTGTCGACCGAAGGATATAAGGAACATCGTGACTCTTTTGCAAAGATCGGTGACTTTGCCCATCTGCCCGAGGAGGTTGCATTGATTCGCGAGTATGTATATACGGAGGTCGAAGACAGACACTGTATTTGCGACGATCAAGTCACGGTAGGGCTTTTTAGAGATGGAAAGAAGGGGCAGGGAATCGTCTTTTGGGCTAGGAATGATGAAGGTACCGAACCAGGATAAGTTCTTCTCCCTAAGTACATGTTCAAAGGATAGTTCGAGTTCATCGTAACAACGTAGGGCATCTTCAGAAAGGTTCATTCCCTCGAATGTCGCGGCAAGGCTTTCCTGGACGGGCGGAAACATGTCTATGGTTCGAGCATATGGGCTACGTGCTGCGTACCTTTAGAATGAAGAATGTGCAGAAATTCCATCCCGGCATCGACTGTTGGCTCTCCGACCGCCTGACTTCGTCATCTCTCTGAGAGACGGCCGTGTCAAATGCGGACAATAGCCCGTCCTTTACCTTTGAAAGTACCTCGGCCCAGGCTACGGGGTTATCCATGGCTATGGGCCAGGCAAGTTGTACGCATCTACCGAAAATTGGGTCTGCAACGTGGGAGCTACCGAGTTGTCGACACGCACCTGTCCCGTTTGTCCGTGTTAAAGTCGGATCGTATCTTGTCGAGTACGTTGCCCCTCATTTGGAAGAAATTCGTCGACACGTTACGGACATCAGATCGAACAACATGTACGATAATCCATTCCTGGTTTTTTCGGTGATTCAAGGATGTTTGCCAATCTTTGATTTGCTTTTTGACAGTAGCTTTGTACGTATCGCTGTCCTGTTTGCTGGGTGTAAACTAACAGACGATCTCATAGAGGTGAGCTTTACCTCACATGTTACGACGTAGATGTTCAGTAAAGGTCTCTCCAGAAGCGAATATGGGACTTGGGAAGTATTCTCGTCACGAACAGTGTCAAGGGCGGCGAGTTGGACTTCGAGTTCCTGGATTGTCCTAATGGAAGGAAGAGTTGGTGGTTTCCAGTGTATGTTTCTGAGCGGTAACTGAGCCAATAATGCACTGTAGAGTTGTTTCCATTGATCGGAAGAAAGAAGTGGTTGCGGCGCAGAATAAGTTACGATAACACGTTGTGTTGACATAGTCCAGGAGTACGGTATATGGTACAGTACAGTACAGGCCTAACACCACTATTCTCACGGTGGGCGTTTCTTCATAAACACGTGGCTTTTCCCGTCCGCATAACCAAACCAAATTCCACCCAACAGGACGACGTGAGATACAGACAGCACCACGGAGGATATTGTCGTAGACGGATACACATTCCACGCATATTCTATTGCCCCTATAATAATGAGCCTACTCTACAATCAGAACAGCTCAATTTTTGCAAACATCACACATACTTGAGAACGGCGGGGTAGCTTGTCCTCCACGCCAACAGGGGCACTTGATAGGCATACCACGAATAGAATTGGTAGTGCAACGAACGTGCGAACAGTATTCCGATAAGGTTGGACGTTAATGCGATTGTGATGGTTTCTGCAAAAACACTTAGAGTGATCGAAAAGACGGAGCACGCCACTATGCGTACCGTCGGCTGTGACAGGGACAGGGCTACCCGGATAGCTCGGGTATCGGACAACCCTGTTGAGAATTGTTATGGGCCCTCCGGCAGCTCGACACCATCTAAAAAGTCCAAACGCAACAAGAACGGAGGCATGTCCCACAAGTAACGCCCTTGCAAAATGTGGGTCTAGGAACGTGTCTTCACTCAAGAACCTCCAGTTGACGGTCCATTTGTAGAGAAATATGCGCCCAAAGTCGTATGCGTTTTTCAGGTACGGAAGCGGGTGCTCATGAAGGAATGGGTATGCCAACAGTGCCTGAACTGAGAGAATGACGAAGCAAAGCCGAATTGTAGTAGCGAGCCCGCGTTGTTTGACCAGCACGACAAGAAAGGCCGGGAGATAAAGCAAGACAGACATCTTGACGGATAGGGCAACACTGCAATACGCTGTCTATAGCACTTGCAGTGGATAAACTACTGACACTTACCTTAAGAACAATACGGCAATATCAGCTAAACCCCCACCAAGCGCCAGGATGGAAAGTTGTGTGAGTATCACTGCCCATACGTCATTAAAAAGGCGCAACACAAAGATCGAGTGAAGCCTTTTGCTCAGTGGGAGCAAAAGTACGATCCCGTTAGGAACGCCACCTGCCCGACGATAGATTGCGCAAGAAAGGATCAGAGACACGGTGTATAAAAAGGCATAAGTTTGCTGTAAAAGTGCCAGATTTCTGCCCGCATCTGTAAGCCTGTAGAGAAGGGCGTGGATGTAAACGTGTCCTGCTGGATATCTGCAACAAAACACTCTCAAACGCCTTGTCTCAAAGATTACGTCGCAAAAACACTGACACTAAGGGTCCGGTTGGCCCAGAAATGCTAGAATAGTCTCGCTCTCCGTCTAGATAGATTTTCACTTGATGCATATAGGTTTCCCAATCAATTTCGGTGACTGAATTAAATTTCAGCAAGAGTAAGGGCATGGCACACGGTGACGACACTCGTACATGAAACAAATCGGATAATAAGTTGTGTAAGGATTACATCTGCGACAACAACTAGACTTGCAAGCGTCCAAAAAAGTTTAGGATCGGAAAATAGTCGCGTTAATAGATTCGCAGTAGTAGAGAAAAGGCCGGAGAACTTTGGGCCAGGGCGGCCGGGTAGTGTTTCAGTGAGAGAGCTCCCCAGCTTGACTACGATGTGGCAGGGAACAGATTTTGAAGTTGAGGTCACGAAGTGCGCAAGGCGCTTGTCCAGGAATAAAAACACACCAGTTTTCTCACGTCAAGGTTCGGTTCGGTCCACTCTCTCTATACCACCATCGACTGGTCGGAGGAAAGGGGTTCCTCGGGTTCTGAGGGATCGGGACCTTTTGGAAACTGCATGCGGCGTTCCCAACCGCTCCCCGAGGCACACCCTGAGCTCCTTTTTATCGAAACACCAGGTTTAGGTTGCGAATACCGCGTCGAAAACTGGCGTTTGTCACCCAGTCAACACAGACTCGGCGGTTTGCCATGGGTTACAAGACTTGATGCATTCTTAGTGGTACTTATTGGCTTACTATGGCCTTCAGTGCGTTCTTTCAATTTTACTTTCACTTATCAGCGATTCAATCACAACTGCCCAGGTGAGGGGAAGCCCAGTTTCAATGATTGCCATGGGAATAGCTCTCGCTATACTGGTATATCAGAAGCTCACCCAAGTCCTTTGGGGTACGGGTTGTATCGGGCTGACTATTCTCTCTGTGCTGATACCCATTTCCAGAGTCTGTCCTTGTTCTCCCCCCTTACGGCATTCAGCTCGAAACGCATCGCGGGTTCCCGTCTCTGCCATTCTTCGTGTCTAGGAAATTTATACCCCTAACCGAAGTGCAAGATGTGCTAATTAATGAAGGACTGCGAAGGTGGGACGTGCGATACTATCTTGCTGTCCTCTACTCCCGTCGAGGACGGCAGCACGTCGAGGTTGCATTTGAGGTAGGTTGAATCACCTATATCGACTCGAAACGTATTGATTACTTTCTTAGAATCTGCTACCCCACTTCCCAGTATTAATCGAAGTATATCATGGTGTCCATAAGTACCTGTGTAATAATGGCATAGAAGACGTGCGGGGAGTATTATAAGCATGTAAAACTTCTACGCAACAACTCTTTGGGAACGTGTCCAGTGTAGAACGTAAGAGCGACGTAAACCAACGACTGGAAAACAGTTCAGTATACCACACGATGCACCACACTGTCCTCGCTCTCGTACGCGCTCAAGAGTTCATCGTATCCTTCATCATCGCCTTCCTCAGCCCCACTTTCTGCACGCTTGACTAACCTGTGTTCCGAGACTTTCCGCGCTCTAGGGGAGTGATTAATAGCTGGGATCTGTCGAGTGCGAGTCTCAGGAATGTCCCCATGCGCTTTGCGTCCCTCACTTGACACTTTCCTCGTTCTTAAGGGCAGTGGAGCGGGAGACATGGGGGAGCCGGAGGACATAGAGTTCTCCTCATTGACTTCATGAAAAGCACTTGCGCGAGGAGTCACAGAATTGTCGTGGTCATCGAGTAACACTGGCAGAGCTAATGTATTCGGGACTTCAGGTGGTTCACTCTTTTGAACGTGTAGTTTCCCAAGATGTGGCGAGCGTTTGGATCTCAATCGCGGGCTCGGTGGCAGCGAATCTGGCGCAGAGTCTGACGTGTAAGCGGGCCGAGATGGTGGGGGGGTTTTCTTCCGAACCAATTTTCTGGCTTGGCTCGGGGCTTCTAAGGCAGGAGCGCTAAGGCTTGACTCGGAGATAACTGCTGAGTCGCGCTGAGGATCGGCGTCAGTCACCGCGGGAACTATCGAGGCGGCGAATGGGGGTGGCGGTGTAGGTAAAGGAGGTGAAGAAGGGAGAGTGATGGGAGAATCAGATTCAACATCAATCCTACCCCAGTGCCGACCCACCGATCCCTCGCTGCGTGCGGAGGGTGAAATCAACCCGCGGCTCGAAACTAGATCTTGTCCAGAGACGATCTTTTCAGATGAGGAAGATTGTGACCGACGACTGCGAGATAAGTGGAATTGAGGCGCCATAGGAGATATTGAATGGCGATTGAGAGGAATGACACGACTCTCTGTCGTCGAATCAGACTCCCATCCCGATTGGCTTTCATGGCGTCGTATCTTTCTCGCTATCTCGGACGCAGGATGGGTGATCGAGGACGTCGAGTCGCTCATGCGAGGGGTGGGTAAAGGCGTTGGTGTCGATTTTGTAAGCAAGGAAGACGAGTTAAGCAGAAGTGGCCTCGGCCCAGATTTTGGGGATGATTTCTCGGAAGTCGCGGTAACTAGCCCTTTAAGAGATGCAAGCGAGTCTCTTAGCCCTTTCGCTTGCGTTGACGGCGTGTCATCGCCCGAATCCGTGGGCGGAGGTGATGACGGGAAGCTTCTTCTGGGTTGCGGAAGCATGCTATCACGCGGCGGACGGAAGTAAGCCGGGCGAGGGGGTGGGGCGTATGCTTCGTTGTGAAACGGGTCAGACAACGACCCCACGCGGCGGGTATTGGCAAGTTCTCGCGAGGGCTTGTGACCTGTTGAATCAGTTTCGCTCCTGGCTTCTGATAAAGGGCTGGGGGAGGGTGATGTCGATTTTGATGTCAATGACCGATGACTCCACGCTTCCATTGCCTTTACCCTCCAATTCGTGCTAACCTTCGCAAGGGAGGCAGCCGTATCCGAATCTCTGAGTTTTTCAGCATAACCCCAAAAAGATGTAGTAGTGGGCGATAATGGGGTAACAGGAGGGAGTGGGGAACTCGAAGGAGGCGGTGGTATGGGTAATGCAGGAGAAGGTGGAGGTAAAGGTGACGCCGGAGAAGAAGGTAGTGGAGATACGGGAGAAGGTGGTACTTCCATCGCGCTTTGATTTGTTATTCCCAGCCAGAAAGCATTGGCTAGTCGCGATGTGAGGTTTGGTGTTGAGGATGCAATATCGTCAGGATGTGTCTGTCCTTCGTCGCTTGATCCCTCTTCCGGACTCTCAGACGGATCTGGCGAAGGTTGCCGTGACTCGAAGGCGCTCTGGTAGGTGAAACCCCTCCGTATTGTGTCACGGAACCGAGACCCAAACGTGTTAGTCTTTACTGCCTCCAACTCCTCCCTTCGCCTCCTGAGTTCCACGGCTGTTTGAAGGATACTACCGATGCCACCTGCAGACTCTAACGGGTACATCTGCAGGAGAGCCATGCCCTCTATGAAGGCATCGTCGAGTTCCCGCGCTCGCAATGACGATGGAGGACCGAAAAGTGAGTTTTCCTGAGCCCAAAGGCCCGGTGAGTGTCTCCCAGCCTTTCCGAGACTAATGCAATGAATGTCAGAAGAGGAAGAGACAGATGATCGTTATATGGCATACAGGAAAAGTTGATCCCTTGTACGAATCAACATACTAGTGCCAACGTCGAGTAGGGCATCAAGTTTGGGTGATGATTCTCGAGTTACCATGGGGCAAGCGAACAACGCATCCCATACGGACAGAAGAGATGGAAGTGGTAGCGTCTGCGTGAATAGAGGTGCAAGCCATCGACTGAATAAGGTGGGGTCAGCGAATTATCGGTATGTCAACCAGAGTCCGTACTAAGAGTAATGCGGCAGTCCTGGGTCAAGACCTTTTGAACGCTTAAATGTGGAGGATTAGAAGGACTTTCTCGGCATCGAGGCCAAACTTACTAGATCTGCTGACAATTCTGGGTCGGCCCACGCAAGTCGCTCGCTAAAACGGCGCATCCATTCATTTTCGCCATTTTCGCCCTCAAGCTCTGCAAACTCCCCCACCATGGCTTCGAAGAGCCAGAATGTATCTGCCTCTACGTGAACCACATCAGGTGACTCCACCTCTTGAAGAAGCACAGAATAGAGGGGAATCAGCAAGGAGGCCATGTGAGGTGAATCATTAGCTGGATTCAAGCAAGAATGAATGTATAATAGGCGTATGAGAGCGGAGGCATGCTTAGGGTGTACACCTGCCGTGTTGAAAGAATGAGAAGGTATAAGTGTTCGGGATGGCGCGGAACCCGGGGATGTCACGGATATTTCTGGGGTCACGTCTGCATCACCTTCGACACGAATTTCGGAGAGATCATTGAAATCGTGATTGTCTTGACCAATAGCCTTGAGCCGGATGTCCAAATTGGTCGAGCATGATAGTTTGGTCTTTTCGTCGGCACTAGGGTCTAAAGGACAATCTTCAAAACTTTCTGGCTCTTCTTCCAGACTAGATAAGAGACCGGCTGGGACGCGGAACAGGTCCTTAATGGCAGTAGTAAGTGCGACATCGAGAGCAGCTGGAGGCGATGTCGGGGGAGGAAGACTGGAAAATGGTTCAAGCAAGCGGCGCACAAGATCCTGCAACCACCACCCTCGTCGTAAGAATATCAGCCAGTAAAGTGAAGTGGGTTGTACGGACGTAGTAGTGTTCCCTGTGTTTTCGTGCTTCTGTTTCCCACGACGCTTTGAGAGTCGGTAGCGTGCCCAACAACAACCTGTCAAACGTATGTCATTGTGAAACGTGGCGCCCGCAAGGTTCTCACCTCCAAATTCGAGGCCGCAGCCAAGAAGGAGAATCTGGGATTCCTGCCGAGGGCTAAGTGGAAAGGTGATAGAGACGACCAAAATGGACCTACCACAAGCACAGAGCTTCCTCAGACGAGACATATCAACTGCTGGTGTGTCACTCGACTTGTCCAATTCTTCGGAAAATGCACTTAGGCTAATAGGACATTATCAGAGAGGCAATGATACTCTGATGAGACAACTGACACATCTCTGGGTCCGTATTCTGGGGTCCATTGAATATTATATGAGCGTGCGATGCCTGCAAGATAGGCATGCATGTCTGCGGCCGAGGCGGGGGGAGTGGATAGCGCTTGGACAACCTTTAGTAAAGCGTCAACCCACATATCACCTACAGGATAAAATTTAGACTGACCTGTACTGATACATGCTGATCTCTGTTCGTGCTGGCGGCATGAAGGAAATGTGGTCCCAGGCGAACCCCAAGCAACTCGCGGCAAGTTAGCAAGTCTAAAAATGCAGTAATTTGAAACCGCCTTGAAGCAGTGTAGAGGTATCATACCTTTGGAATCGACATGTGGTGCAGCAAAGATGATAGTAGATGCTGCTTCCACGACCACGGGATTCAAGTTACCTCTGCAAAATGCCGCACAAGTGCTTTATTAAGGGCGGTAGGTAGGTATGAATCTGTCCACGTACCCTTCCACGTCGGAAAATCGATCGAGAAGAACACCTATTTGCATCTCTAAGTTCTCTAATATGTTTCCCATGATTTCTTCCTGCATCAACTTCTGGGCCTTTGCACGGGCCAGGGCTTCATTGCGTTGCTGAAGAAGTATAGATATATCCCTGCCAATGACTTGTCCTTGTGCATCTTTGCGGCCCCTAAGCTGGCCTAACCGTTGGGCGGTAAGGCGGAAATGAGCCTAAATTGTATGGTAGTCACTCGAATAGCAGTTCCCTGAGGTGCAAAAAAGTCACATACTTTCGCCCTCGCTTGATCCCAGGTAATCATTCGCCCAACGAGCGCGAGCGGGGGTGTGTGATTAGAATGAAAGAAGGCGGTTTGAATGTGGGAACAACAACTCAAAACTACTGGCTCAGAATAGCGCCCAATAGAAAAAACGGTCGCAACTATCCGTGAGGGACCGAGACGCTGAGGAGCATCAGGGCTGTAATTCCAGCGTTCACCAGCATAGCATTGCAGCCACGTGGATAACCGGCAACCACGTGGACAACTTCGGTAAAATTACGTCATATTTATACTGTTATCCGATAGCTAAAGGCAATCTAACCGGCTCTTTCGTCTCGGTTCACTACCCTGTACTAACACAACGGATCTTCGAGATACGCGAGTTGACCCTCCGAGGGCGATTCCACCTGCTGGCGCTCAAGAGCACCCTTCAAACCAGATTGTACGGCTCTCGTTTCCTCAGCCGCTGATAAGGGCCTCCGAGGCAAACTGGCATAATGCAAGGTGTACAAGGCAAGACACATCCCATAGAGAATGACTAAAGAGCACGATTGAGATGCATTTCCAACCTGAAAAGGCCACACTCACGCAGGAAAGGAGGAACCCAGCTTGCGATGATGATGTACAAGTTGAGAAGCTGACAGACCCCGCGATCATCTGGGGCTTGAATGCTTTTAAATGAAAAGATGCAGTCGCAGTAGTATGAAAACTCACTGTCATCAGGGCAAGGTATAGCTGGGCTCCAGACGACAAACGATGCAGCGAAGCCAATGTGGTAGATCAACAAGAAAAGGAGGCGCGCCCCATCCAGCCAAGTCCTGAACCTTACGAGCAACCTTGGCGGTTGCTTATCAGATCACGTTGGAGAGACATGCAGAAAAGAGTACACACAGTATTGGTAGCATGACCGTGGTAAGTGTATCAAGCCCCAGAAAGAGCAGAACGAAAGATCCTGTTTTACAAAGTTAGAAATTCTCCAGGTAGTGTTAGTCATGCCTACGTTCGGGCAAACTAGAGACATCCCATCTAAGAAAGACGACGCAGGACAGCAGAATGACCCAGATTAGACAAATGAGAGTCGTCGACGCTATCAAAAGGTATGAGCATGTGGTGCCGCAAAAAAAAAGTGACGCACATAAAATGGCTAGCCGCAGTTTTAGAAATAAAGTTGAATATTCCATGTAGCGTTCATAAACGCAGCAGTGCAAGCGTAGAGTGGGGATTTAGCACGATTGGAACGGAACTGACCAGCAGAACCGACGGTTGGTATGGCTGGAGAAGCCTGATAAAAGAATGCGGGGAACTACATTCACATTTGAAGAGCCACTTGACCTGTATAGCCCACATGAGAACAATACAGAGTGAAAGTGGTGAAGGCCGTCCACTATAAGTCCTTTTGTTCGGAAGCAAGTCATGGTTCGTGAGAACTTAAAGGCACTCCGCCTTTTATTCACTTTTCAGCCACCAACCACGAGGTGGAAACTATAGTAAATATCCACCGCCCACATAGTGTATAATACGGATTATAGTGGGGTATCCCTAGAAACGAGATGAATACACTGCAGAACACGGTCGTGACATGGGCTCGGTACGGGAAGGCAGACAACAAATGAACTCGGAATTAGGTGACTGTAACGATCTGCCCCTTCCCATCTTTCAGTATGACTAGTTCACAGTCCAGCTTCTCGTCGGTATCAAGGCACACTAAATCGGTGGGATCAATAGGATTTGTCTTGATCTGCCGCTTTTCCATGAAAGAACGCCCCAGAACTACGTCAAAGTGGGACTCTTCCGACAGGTATACGGCATGTGTAGTTTTAGTCTGTCCGACAGTAATAGGCCATTTACCAATACTTTAAGTGCAGTTAAAGAGTTAGCAAAGGTGACGGAAAGGCTGAAAGAACTCACTTGACTAAACCACTATATCCGTACTGGCCCGGCGCAGCATCTTGTGGGATGAAGCCATGTCTCACAGCAAACTTCCTGGAGATATACACATGTCGGTACCCAGTCTTGAGCAGCATGCGTACTGGGCCATAGGAATTGTCAGGGGTGCATCAAAAGCAGTGTCAGCATTCCATACCATTCCGGACCGGTCCGATGGTACCAGTGATAGTGCGAACACCGTTACTCGTATGAAATTCCTCAAACTCTTTCTTGTGCTTTGGCACATTATCGTGCGAGGGGCTTTGCTTCTTGTTCGGTGCAGAAGAGGATTCATGTTGGAGGTCACGACGGGCAAACCTGGAGATCTCATCGCGGAACAGGTAGAATGATGGGTTCCGGTATGATGATTGAGATGGCAAGGGCTCCGAGGGATCTCTCAGATGGACAGTCGGAGAATCCGTTCCTCCATTTTGTCTCCATTGAAATATAGAATAATCCGCATCTGTGGATATACGTTCAAGTTCAGTGATAAGAGGATGGCATGAAACGCACCATCATCTAGATTCCAGACAGAACCACTCCATTCATATTTCAACCAGCCGGGGCCAACACCTTTGCCATAGAACCCCGTATTCCTTTTTCTTGTGAGTTTATCGAAAAGTTGTTTAAGGGAGTCTGTCGCGACTAAACAATGAGTAAGCTGAGATCAGCAGATGGTTTGTGTATGATAGTAGGAAACCCACCGTACCAGAATGGACGATGGCTAAGGAAGATGATGGTGTATGAACACTGAGGACAGAAAGGTTGTCTGAGGACATTTCTGAGATTGTAGTTGGTCGTAGAAGTAGACTGCGCAAATGGAACGAAAGTGATCTGTCTTGGTCAGGCAGCGCTCTGACGTCACCGTGACCAGATGCGAGTGTGTTCACGAGGTGTCCCCACCTTCCTCCATTGTCAGTTGTGTAGTCATCGCATCAAAGGTGCCGCTGGTGCTCACGGTATTGTGTATGCGGGGTGGCCGGGATGTCACCATTGAGAGTAAACATCGAATCCGGCGACGAGCACACAAACAACTAAGAATGGCTTGTGCGCGGGGCCCCATGACTATGGCATGACAGTGCAATACTTTCAACGTTCAATATACGTTCAATCCTCTGGCCTCAGTGCTCAACGAGGACCACACACTGCCTAAACCTAGGGCCGTCTTCCGACTCCGTACTGTAACCCGTAATCAATTTCATGTTCAAGTTCCGACAGATTTTACCAGGGACTTTGTATCGGCCCTCACACAAGCATGTTTTGACAACATAATTCTTGGGGGAAAGGATAATAAATAGACTCGAAAACGCTCGTCGCACCGTGCCTTGGTTTTGTATCTATGCCCAGTTTTCGCAATTGTGTAGCACGTTGTTTCGGTATCATCGTGGTGGGTTAGCAGGACATATACTCCTCATCATGGTCAATGTTGAGCCCATTGACGTAGGATGGAATGTATCCGTGCATCGTTCGTAGTTCGGTAAGTCTTCCGAAACGTCAGGAGGTGCTCGGTAAGCCGCTTTGCTTTGACACGCATCGGGATCATGGATTGTTCTGAAATCCACTCTTTGATGAAGTACAACAATGATAATATACTACGATGACACTGAGGCTGAGCGCACTTCTGGATCATCGGTGTAACCGGTCAACATCATACACCTGAACTGATGTTGACTCCCCAAAGGCGGGTAGCAAGCTCAGCTTCTAGTTGTTTCTTCCCTTCAGACGTCGACCACCATGTACCGTCTGTAAGATTGAAGCCTCCCATGCGAAGGTCGATGTCAGGATCAAAACGCCTCACTCTGTCATCGCTCTCCCCAGCACCTTTGACATGACGAAGGACACACTGGCGAAAATGGTCTCGTAAAAGTTCTGCACATGGAAGATACCGCTGCTGCTCATTAGGGTTGCGATAAAAAATCTTCCCATGCGGAGTACGACTGGGGTCACGGTCAACGAAATCGTAGATGCGGTAATTGTCCTGCAGAAGCGTCACCATGGCGATATCCAAAGTTACAAATGAACTCTCACATCAGGATTCACCCCAATAGAGTAGTCATCAAACATACGATGTTCGGTCGATGAACACAGGAAGCCTTGTTGAATTGAGTTCAACTCGGATCCGGATACAATCTGATCATCCTCGATGAAGTGCTGATAGTTTAGGTTGTTCCACTTTGGTATTTGAGTTGAGGTCAGCATGAATGAAATCAAAAGAAACCTACAATGTCGGTCTCGCTGAGCGGGAATATATGGGCTGCTTCAAAGCCCGTATAATCCTCATTAAAAACTAATTGACCCGTAATGCAGCAACGTTTATCGCGTTCCCTGATTCGGTCTACGAATCGTGTATCCTAAGGAATTGGTCAGTGATCACAGAAGCGTGAGGAAACTGTAGCCGGAAACGAATGTGCGGGGTGTACAAATAATCGACAGAGTAAGCTCGCGTACGGGGAACGTCCGTGGTAAGATAAACGGCAACTTGATCCGACTCTGTAACGCAATTATCAGCATTTAGCACTGCGGAAAAACTTAGCGTGTTCACGGGGAGGAGGTGTGCGCATCACGTAGCGTCCTGGCTGAAGCTCATCCTCACTGTTTCGATCAAGCGGCGGACCACCAGAAGCACGATTGTTATCAAATTGACATGGGTAGAGATCCCACTCGCCGGCGGGAACGGAACAAATTTCGTTGATCCAACCAATGAACATTGAGATTGAAACGCCCCCATGTTGAAAAAAGCCTTGTGAGATTAGTAATTTAAAAAAAAGGTATGAGAAGAAGGACTGTTTTGGACTCACCTGCTACCTCTACACCATTCGAGGAACTGAACACGTGTACGTTGCGTCTGGTATTCTGTGCCATGATCAATCTCAAATTCAAACACCGCTTACCCTGCTTTATTTGCCGAGCATTGAGGCCCATTGTCATATTCAAGTTCCGACACGATTTTCACTCACGCGTCGGCAACGGTAGCGTTTCTCAATCCCGACCAAGGATCCAGCAGACGTGAGGTCGCTTCAAATCAGATCATCCAAGAATGTCTGATCCCAACACTCGAGGCAAAGCTTGGCCGCTTGCACCTGCTGACTTGAACAATCAGGTGAGAAACACTCCTTCCATTTATCCGCATGCCTGATTCTGAACGCAAATTCGTCCTGTCCAGATTCTTGATCTCGTGCAGCAGGCTTCAACCTACAAACAACTAAAGAAAGGGGCAAATGAAGGTATACTTTGAACTTCCTGGTAGAGATGGACTACTAAAAATTCATTATACGGCAGCAACGAAAACTCTCAATCGTGGAATCGCAGAGTTCATCATTTTAACAGCTGACACTGAGCCACTGGAAATCCTCCTCCACCTTCCTTTACTTTGTGAAGAAAAGGTATTTTTACTCTCCACATTGATTGGCGCGTATCGCAGACGATTTCTCTGCAGAATGTGCCCTACATATTCATCGAGTCGAAGGCAGCTCTCGGACGCGCTTGTGGTGTCACTCGGCCTGTCATTGCTGCGAGCGTAACGACAAATGAGCAGCGAGAGCTACAGAGTCAGATTCAAACAGTCAAAAAGGCCATCGACAAGCTCTTGGTATAAGATATTTGTCCTATCTACTCCTGGCTCTCTTCAGAGTCTTTGTCTTTACACGCCCCATCAGGGTTGAGGCTCGCTCACGATAATGCCATTACGCCCCCAAGTGGTTACAATGATAGTATACTGATTCCGCGTAATGGACATAGACCAACAGATAGACCGAAAAATATGTGGGGTTAAGACGCTCCAGCTACTTCGGAACGTTCTCGCGTGCTTGCTGTCGAATCCTACGCCTACGATCGGAGGATTGCATCAGCGCACGTGGTACTTTAATTGAGGACGGTGGACATACTCATATGCTACTTTGTCGTTCCTGGCAAGAGCTTTCAGTAATACACATTCAAGGTAGCAATATAAGGACCCACTTGAACATAGTGTAAGCCTCACTCTGGGCTGGATCACTAACATTCGGATCATTCAGCAGAGCTTGGACACCCAGCACGATCTAAATAATGAGCAATCAGTCACCATCATCCGGAAGTCATTGTCAAACACCCACCTGTTTGATGGTAATTGCAGGTTTCCAGGACTTCTCCTCGTCAAGAATGGATAGACAGACGGTCCCTGATGGGTATACGTTTGGGTGAAACAGTGCGGGTACAAATTTACCTGGACAAAGATCTAGAGTTCAGCTGGAGAGTCCTACTTTGGTTGTGCCCGTACATTTAGGTGGCTTTGACGGATAATCTAATCGGTGGCTTTTAGTGGCACATATCCAATATATTTTGCGGTTTAACTGCGTATGCGTACCTTCAGGGAAGATCATAGACAACTTGTAAAGCCCACCTTCCCATGGAGTCTACAAGGGTCAATCTGTCAGTTATTAGCTGAAGTTCACATCAATACCAGCTTACCCCTTCCTTCCCGGGTATACCAACCTCCCACTCCATTAGATTCATGGACCCATCAGGAGCTTTGGTAGGTTTCGCGTAGAATCCCTGTGAAACGACAAGTTTAGTTTTGAAACGCGCCGCTGGGGATATAGGCACACAAATGGATGATCCTTCCGCCATTGCTTCCTTTCCTCAGCCAGTCTGGGACGACAGATGCCGGACATTGTTGCAAATGATGTGAGAAGGTGACGGTGAGACGCGTGAATAGCGTACCGAGCTTAGTCAGCCACAACGTGATCAAACAAAGAGGACGCGTAGGGATGACGCGGCAGCACCCATTGAGCCTTACCATGAATTCGTTTGTTAGCAAGTTCTCAACTACTGGTGCAGAAAGCGAGATAAAGAGGGCCAAGGATCTTGCCGATGAAGATGGTCTCTCAGATGCCCTGTGGGGTTCACAAGCCGGATTCGGCCAGATAGTGCAAGGGCCCGCCTTCAATATCCCCCCAGTGCCAGATGTGCGTTACAGCTGACATCTTTTTCGCAAAAAAATTCATCTTATGGGTTGTATAATTTATTCTAGCCTTCAGCATTCCTGAGGCTTCACACCGATGATCATGCTGACCCCAACTGCAAGATCAAGATTCAACATGGAACTACCACTCTTGCTTTCCGGTTTCAAGGAGGGGTGATCGTAGCTGTAGACTCCCGTGCTACCGCAGGAAGCTACATAGGTAAGTCTCTCATTGTGACGGCGTGATCCACGCTTAGCCCCAACATGCAGCGTCCGGGACCGTGAAGAAAGTTATCGAGATTAATCCCTACCTTCTGGGAACGATGGCCGGTGGTGCAGGTGTGTGTTCACATTCTCGCACTGCAGCTTCCAGACTGGAAGGCTAATGCCGTATGCAGCTGATTGCCAGTATTGGGAAACGTATCTTGGCATCCAGTGCCGGTTGCACGAGTTAAGGAACAGAGAACGGATATCTGTTGCAGCCGCTTCCAAATATCTCAGCAACCTCGTCTACAGCTATAAGGGGATGGGTCTCAGCATGGTATGCCCAGTTCCGCCTTTGTGACAGAGGACAATGATTCATATCCTCCAGGGTACCATGATCTGCGGTTGGGACAAAACCGGTCCTGCTATTTTCTATGTTGATTCAGACGGCTCTCGTCTGAAAGGCGACTTGTTCTCTGTAGGATCGGGTAGTACATTTGCATATGGCGTTCTTGATCAGGGCTACCGGTGGGATTTGACAGACGAGGAGGCTCAGGAACTTGGACGAAGGAGTATTTATGCCGCTGGCCACCGCGACGCATTCTCCGGTAATACTTGCAATCTGTACCATGTGAAGGAGGACGGTTGGAGGTTCATTGGTACGTTATCGCTACACCTACCTTTCAACCACATCTTCATTTTTTTCCAGGTAATTATGACGTTACGAAAATGCACTACGAAGGACCTGGTGCCGTCCCCGGTGCTCCACGTGGCGGGTATGGCTATGATATCCGTCATGATGGTCGCTTCTCTGTGCTCTCTGAACCGGTCCCAGCATAGATACGATGCTCTGTTCTTCTGTAGTACAATTGAAATGTAATACTCACCCTCGGGCGTTTCCTGATATGGATTATGGATTAAGGGCGCTCGCTGCGTGTCTTAACCCATGAAACGCCTGTTTTTCTCCAAGTCGTCCAAAAATCCCCCTTCCGTCGGGGTCCTGTCCGTCAACAATGACAAGACACCTACTTTACCGCCGAAATTTGTTGTTCCTCCTATCCCCCACCCTCGGCCACACGAACACATCGCCGTCTTGCCTACCCAAGAAGGACTATTTCTAAGACCACATACACCTTTCCAAGGAGAACCAGACAGCCACTATGTTCGCATTACTTGGGGGAAGGTACCAGAGATTGTGGAGTCCAAAGGAGCGGTACAGAATACGGACACCAACTGGGCAGCGGCCGTGATCGTATACGGCATCGTTGGGATTCTTGAACTATTCGCTGGTTGGTACCTTGTCCCCTCTCTTCCATATTACCCAACTACATAACTTTGTGTGCAGGATCGTATCTCCTCGTCATTACGTCCAGGTTGGACGTTGGACACAGTAAGCTTGCTTGTTCTTATATGCTCGATGCTCGGCTAAGGTTGGTTCAGTTCTCGACGAAAGCCGTAAAATATATGCGATCAAAGAAGTCACAGCCATACCACTGAGCGGGGTTCAAGAAGCCACATCTGTCACCAGCACCCTTGCGCGAAATAATGTCTTAAAGGCCCGCCGCCCGTCCCTTCTCGTGAGCCCTCAGCGCGGCGCTGACACCGAGTTCCCTGGGGAAAGAGAAAATCGCGTCAAATTTGCAGACGACCATGAGATTAAAGTGATGACCCCCTTGGCTGCCGACGGCTTCTCCACGTTTGATAGGCCACCATCTCCTGCTTCAGTAGCCTCCTCTGTTGCTTCTTCATCGTCTGAATTCGCCGGGGCTCCTGTTGCAAAGGCTTTGGTAAAGCGTTTGTCATTCTGGAACGGCGTCTCCAGAAAGAATAGTGTCAAGACCACAGCTGTCGAGTCTCCTCTTGACGTCGAGCCTTTAGATGATTTGATCCACGAGGGCATGCCTGAACCCCAGCAAGTATTGAGTGAAATTATCGAAACCGCGGCTCCTCCGCCTGCCACAATTAAGGCGAAGTACACCGAGCTAGAAGCGAAAATCGTTCGTCAGACCGTCAAGGAGTTTGCCAGAGGAGAGATGTATTTTGCGTACGATTTTGGTAAGATGTCATGCATATATTGTAGTAGTTTTGCTCAACAGTGTGGTTCCAGACATAACGCACTCTTTGCAACACAAGCAGGAACAGATTGCCAAGACACAGAGACAAAATGTTCTGCTCGCGGAACTTAATGCCCTAGAGCCGTCGGCCATGTCTGTGGCTGATGGCGAGAACGTCAATGTTTTGGCAGAGCCTTCACCGACCCTTCCACTATGGCGTCGGGTGGACAGGCAATTTTGGTGGAATGAACACCTCTCGAAACCGTTCATTGAAGCCGGAGTAACTATTTCCCCTCCCGGAGCGTGACCCCTTCTTATTCCTAACTTACTAGTTACACTCATATATACTGCCACTCGTGCAAGGCTTCTTCCAGGTCTCCTCGTTTTCTGTTCCCCAGGATCCAGACCTTCCGGACCCTGGGGACACCACCCACGTAGAGTATATCATAATGTCCCGGCGCTCTCGGGATCGAGCTGGTCTTCGCTATCAGCGTCGGGGTATAGATGATGAAGCCCACGTAGCCAATTTCGTTGAGACGGAGACTATTGCCCGAGTGGACGTATGTACTTCAAATTGCTAAAAAAAAAGCATACTGATTCTAGCTCTTAGCGAGAGAATGCCACGAACGTTTTTAGCTACGTCCAAATCAGGGGGTCCAGTAAGTCATCATGGCTTAGAGTTTACACCGCCGCTTACCTTCGTAGTTCCTTTGTTTTGGACGCAGTCGAGTGCTGGCCTAAAACCCCCGCCTCAATTGTCCCCAGAAACGACGCATGAGCAAAATCTCAAAGCACTCACTCGCCATTTCCAGCGGACGCTGCCGACTTATGGACCCCACGTATGTACCTCGTTTATGACCACTACATTTGAGTCATTGCAGGGCTGCAGATCATTGTGAACCTAGCAGAGCAGCATGGCAGAGAAGGTGTGATTACTGATGCATACCGCAAATATGTCGAAGAAGTAACACTGCCAGATGTCGAGTACGTGTCATGCGAACTGTACCACCGGTGTGCGCTGACGTTGCGGGAGATATTGCCAATACGACTTTCACGCAGAGACCAAGGGCATGAAGTGCGTCGTACATTTCATATTTTTCGGGTGGATACCTCAATGTGTACAGATATGAGAATATCTCGAAACTTGTCACCCAGCTTGAGCGATCATTTGAGTCCCAGGGGTGAGCGTAGAGTTTTTCCATTTACACCGAGACCAACCCCTTGATCCAGGTTCCTGTGGATATCCGATCAGCGTATGCTGTCCCAACAAAGAGGCTTGTTCCGGGTAAATTGCATCGATTGTCTAGATCGTACGAACGTCGTGCAGGTCAGTGATATCAGCCAGGTTATTAGTATTTGAGAGCTCAAAGATAAGGCAGTCCGCGTTTGCTCGGCGCGTCCTAAACCGGCAGTTGCTCGCGCTGGCGATATTAAATACATCTGATCACATACACACCGAAATGGATGTTGCTTTCAATGATGGTATGAGGCCGAAGTATCTGTACTCGTTTTGGTTAATCATATATCCAGTATGGGCAAACAACGGAGATGCTATTAGCCGATCTTAGTATGTGTAATTCCCTTGGCTATTTGTCCGGGCTCATCCCAGGGATAGCGCAGGAACCTCGGCTCTCAAGGTCAGTGATAGATCGTCGCTTCCCTGTAGTTGCTGATGGTGCTTTGATAGGGCGACTTCACAAGGTAGTAACACCATTCCTAACTACTTGATCGTCCTCTCAATTCTCAGCCCTTTGCACCCGCCAGAACAGGGAAGCGTGATCTCGGAGGTTTGTTACATGATGGGATAAACTCGCTGGCAAGGTTGGTAACCGACCAGGTTTTACTACTTTTCTGATTTTTGCTCTCAGAGTGTACACTTCAACTTTCAGCGACTGGTTTTGTCAGGCTGTTATCGACTACATGCTGGGTTTTCGCACAGTATCGGTTTTTTCAGAGTTCTTATTGAAGTTGCAATCGACTGATCCCCGCGACCTCATTCGTTTGTCGAATATTCGAACCGAGGCTATTGCAACATGTGTCTCACGTGTCCTGGAAGATGGAGAGAGGTTATTGTCAGGGTGGACCTTGTTCTCTCCTACCGCACTAAGTACGAGACTCGGGGACAAGTTTGAAGAGAAGGTGTTACTGCTGGTCTGTCGACTTTATTAGTTTCCTGGCTTGTCCTCCTGATTTTCCTATAGTCTGCTATCGCTTTCTATATCATAGTGAGTTTAGGCCCATTCTAGTAGTTCCATCCCAATGGTGACACGCATCCAGAGTTATGACTACAACCTAGAAAAAGTGAAGATTTCTACTCGTATACCGCTTCATGATATTGTCTCCATTACCAAAGGTTCTCCACTTTCTTTGAATCATGTTAACCCCACTCACTTCTTACGCAGGCGCATATATAGTCTCCCCCTTAGAGGAAGCATCTCGTGATCCCATCCAAAATGCAGGATTCATCATTGAGTGGCGCAACGTACGCCAGCACACGCGCGTGACGAGCTACTCCATGCGCAATAGTATCGACCTTCCAACCTTTCCCATCGGGCCTAGCACGTCCCCAGGCAAAACCAGCAGGTTTACGAGCCAGTCTAGCGTATCACCAACAAGGCGCAGCGCCCTCTCTCCTCGTTCAAGCATATCTCCAGGGCGAACATGCTCAATCTCTGCACCTTCCACATCGCCGACATCATCACCCACAAAGCAACGCCCAGCATCGCTCTCGCGAGCACCCAGCACCTCTTCCCGCCTTTCGCGCATACTCTCGAATGCCGTGCCGCCTCCCTTGTCCCCATCACCGTCCCAAGAAACGGTCACAGGAAGCGACGACGTGACGAGGACGAGCTTCGCTGCGTTCAAGGCTCTTCCGATAGACCCTGCGCGCATGCGTCGGGCCGACGGCAGTACGTTCGTCGTCGAGTCGACGGCGCCGGATGAGCTGGCTGGGGCAAGAACCTGCCGCGAGGCCGTTGATCTCATGGTGGACACTATTGTCTGCGCGTGCGCGGAGGCCAAGGCTAGCAAGGACGATGTTGTGCCCTCCGTGCGAGTGGGGGATATCGTCAGGTTTGTATCTTTCGTGCCTTTATCCCCTCCCTCTTCGCTGACTTTTTGGGCGGATGATCCAGCTTGGCCGAGGCGCAGAAAATGACGAGCATGTATGCGAAGATGGAATATGGCGTCAAGAGGTTGCTTTGGCTCGGCAGTTGAGAAAGTCGGAAAGAGTTTCGTGCCGCAGGTCAAAGTTTAGCTCGTGGCTAGGTTTTCACAGATTGATCTAGTTGGACCATCTATATCTATAATAATACACGATTGTCTCCACCACGAAGCCCAGAAAACTAAAAGGTATCTCGTGATGTACTGCCAGCTAGAGCTGCCGAAGGGTATATGTCGGTAATAGTTAGGTGGTATGACGGATAAATAGAGCAGGGAAAGGGCGGTTGGTATAGAAAGTGGGTAAATCCCGGTTACAATTTAATCGCAAGTCCCGATTTCCTCATGCACCATTAAAAAACAGGGAATGACCTGAATACAAGAGATAGATAGATGAATCGAAATGTCAAGTCGTAGCAGGAAAATGTGTTTATATGACTTGCCACTTCCTGCGGAAACGTAAGCCAGAGTTTACCAGAAGAGCGACGACGGGGAACCCACCCAGATCGTGAACTACCGCAGTCCTGCGATATCGATGAACTGTGTCTTGCGCTTCATCGCTCTCGAATCTGCGCCGATTCCACCGTTATGCAAATCGACACCCATCAGGTCCTGTTCGACCACGCGCACGTGTCGATCACAGAGCAGGCGTCCTTCGATCTCCCAATAGTCAACGAGGCGTTCATGGCATCTCTTCCCGCTCCCTTCGTCTTCATAGTCACAAGTAAGGTGGTCAGGGTGATACCGCTCGCCCGCGTGTAAGACCGCGCAGGGACCCTCGATAGGTTGTCCGCAGTCCGGTGCAGCACATAGAGAGTTGTTTGCTTCGTGGTAGTGATATTCGCAAAACGGTTTACCGTCGAAGACGTAGAATGTCTTGTCAGGGAAAGGTTTCTGCGTGTCGCGTCTACCGGTAAGCCTGCACACCTCGGAGAAAGGACAAAGAGGACTAACGTGGCATCTGTGGCAGTTGAAGCACTCACGGTGATACTTCCCTTTGAGTTGCCCGTCCGAGGACGACACGGCCTGCTTCTCTATAGACAAGTTGCACCGGCGGCACTGCGGAATTGGGTTATGCATGAGTCGCAGGATATCAAGACAAGAATTGGCCGGACTCTGATACCTTTGGCAAGTACATGCTCTTCCAGCACTTGTCGCACAACACGCCTCCACCCTCAACGCGAATCCATCTCTGGTCCTCAATGACGTTAGTGCACCGTCTGCACTTTAAATCGCGATGCTTGGCAAGCCCACTCGCGCTCGACTCTTCCGACAGTCTGTCCTTCCTCTTCTCAGGTGGGCTACTACCACCAATTGCACCGGAGATGGTGGCTCCCCGTCGGCCGATGGTGGCTCCCAATGTAGATGAATCACGTTGCGCATGTGACGTCAATGAGCGCATCGGAGGTTTTGACGCGCGAAGTAGGGCCCTGGTAGATGACGGTGGTGACAAAACTTCATCCGTAGAGGTCGGTGATAGCAGAAGTGCAGCCATTGCTTTATCTAAGCCATCCTCCGCAGAAACGTGGTCGTCCTGTGGCAGATCGTCCGAGTAAGCAGACGAGGCGGACGGACTATGGTGTAATTGGGTGGGAGTATGACCCATGCCACGCATAATAAGTGCATCGTCGTCCGAATCATCGCCCTCGGCGTACGCGAGCCCGCCGGGTTCAGATCCATCGTCATCATCTACGGTGCGGCCTAGGAAAGAAGAAGAATGCATGTCATCCTGGGTGACAACCTTGACGTTATCTCCAGTGACTAGGGCCTTTTTCTGCGAGGACCTGTCGTCGGAGGAAGAAAAAGATCGAGCGGTGGGAGAAGTGGGAGTCAAGGGTCCAGACGCTATGGAAGGCCTGGAAGGCTCGGACGGCTTGACAGGGAATGGTATGGATGAGGATCCAGAGTCTGCACTGCCTCTATGCTGGTGGGGTTGGAGCGTTACGGATGAGGCTGGAGAAGGAAACCGTGGATTATTCGAAGAGAGCCAAGAGTCTTGAGAAGAATGAGAGGGGGGCGAGATGGGAGATGGTGAGAGAGAAAGCGAATAGGGCGGCTGTGGCGCTGCGAGGAAGGTAAACCTCATGATTAAAGATGACGAAAGTGGGGAAACCACGAGGCGCCAAAAAGAAGTGGCAACCGTGCATAAATGAATGAATTGCAACTTACCAGCGGAAGGGTTCAAAATTGCCAAAGGAGGCGCATCGACTCGGTTACGATCCATAACTTGACCAGAAGCAGAATTCCATAGAGCAGGTGGTGGAGAAGACATTGGCGCCGATGGGTGTAAGCGAGGCATGGGAGGAGGTGCAACAAACATAGCCGCGCGAGCAGCGGCCGCAAAGCCTCTACGGCCTACGCCTGCCATGCCTGCCATGCCACCCGACTGAGTGTTGATCTGAGGTTCCACGAGGGAATGAGTAGAATGAGTGGGAGAGGTGAGGGATCGGACGAGATGATGACCGGGTTCAGCGGGGACTCCTACCGGGCGTGGACGATTAACACTTGGCGAACGCTGGGCGAGAACCGAGGGCGGAGGAGGACGACCCTGTGAATGTGAACGAGAGCGAGCGTCGGCGGGAGTCGGTTGGAGGGGCGCATTCGACTGGGTGCGAAATCTGCCTCCTTCCGGGATAACATCGGGCCAGTTCTCGGATTGTCGCTGGGTCGGTTGGCGTGCTGATGGTGCGAGCGTGGGCGTGAATGGGCTTTGCATGCGAGAGGGGGGCATAACCGCGTTTGGTGGTCCTGGACTACGAACGTCCTTTCTTAAAGGCGCAAGACCCCTGGAAGGCACCACCGGATTGGGGTTAGCCCTCCTGAGGCGCTCGCTTTCTTGACGGCGGAGGACCGGATGATTCACGGGTGCTATCGCTATTGGTGAACGGGTGTCCCCTGGGTTGCGATGGGCTGTATTCATGGATGGCGGCATGGGATGAGAAGGAGGTTGGCAGAGGTGATCGCAGAGCTTATCAAGTGGAACGGGGTGGTTACAAGAAGAACATTTAACGGTTGGAAGGATTTGTGACAAGTGTAAGTCATGTTTTAGAGGATTAGAAGCAAGCTGAGCCATAGTTATTAGAAGATAGAAGGAAAGAAAGAGAAGGAAATGAGAATGGAAGAGCCGGTCACCATAAAGTACTGTACCACCCGCCGCTTGAAAAGAGCCGAGGGATTAAGCGATCTCGTTGTCGCTTGTCATATGCCATGCCATACATCTCCTGGCCTAGCCTAACCATGTGCCTTTTCTTCGAGTACGTAAAATAATTCATTGTTTTTAGCACCATGTTACATTTCTAAAATGCTCTCCAAGTATCCAACGCTCAAAACCAAATTGAATTAGAAATCCTTCTAATCACAGCACAAAGGAGCACATGCCATGCCATGGCCTGACAACGCCCTAGTTCAACTTCCAGTTTGAGCTTGCATTGGAAATGCACCCTTCTCTGGCGATTCTCGTGCTCGCTCGTTCTCGACAGGTTGGGCACCCGGCTGGCTGGCCGAAAGCACGTTCGCTCCCAATGCTTGTCCATTGCTCGGTGCATTTCCAATCCTGGAGAAGAACTCATCCCATTGGCCTGTCAAGTTCATTCTAATAAGCGAGATGCTCCTCGTGATAACCAAGAATAAGAATTGAAGCACACACCCCAATCAAACATTCCACCTGGTCCAGGGATACCATCCAACCAGTTGTTGTCCGCCAACGCAAACCGCTCCAGTGCTCTCGTCGTTGCGGGTGAAGAGTCCAAAACGTTCATCACATGTACGTTCTCACTCTCAGCCATCCCGCCTTCATTCAGCACTGGGTTGACATTCGCGTTCCCATCCTGCGCAGGGGCGGACAGAGTCCCGCTCTCGTGATCATGCGCCCCTGCCGATGGCGCATCATCTACGCCCCGCGTAAGCCTGTCCTGCTTGAACAACACGGACATGACCTCACCCTCGTCTTCCTCGTCGCTCTGACCCTGAATGATTACACCAGGCCCAGCTTTGAGGAATGCCCCCTTGGCCTTGCCGTGAACAATAAACACACCCCCGCCAGGTCGGCTCGGGTCTTTTTCATATGACAGTCCCCCAAGCGGAGGTGGCTTATTAGCCTTCACGTTGCTTGTAGGGTTCAACGCAGGACGTTCTAACTGCACTGGCGGGCCTTGCGTTGCCTCGTACAGTAATGCGATGATTTCCGTGGTCTGAGTGACGGCATGTCAACGAGCAACATCTCGTTGAAAATTTTACGACGCCAACCTTCCGTCGTGCCGACATGTGATCCGGTGAGAGCGACTTTTCCCATCGCCGGACACAGTCGCGTAACTTCTTGAGTTTTACCGCGGCATCTTGGTCCTGCCTCCGTGCCCACGTGTGGTACTGATGAAAACGGTTCAGAAAAGTGTTCCCACGTCACATGTACACCGACCTGGACTAGCGCACAGGAAGTCGCTGCGTACGCCACCAGCATCCATACATCATACAATTTGTCATTCAGATCCAGCCAATCAATGGCATCACCCGTCAATTCAACGAGATTTGTCCACCTCTCGATGGTGAGAGCAAACTTCAAATGTTCCGGACACGAGTATGAGATTCGCATGAAGACCCGCCAAAAGATCATTAAAACGCAGGTGTGTAAAAGGAAGAGTACGCCTGCACAGCCGCCAGTCAGAGCAATATCTGGAGTCGCATGCGTACTACGAACCTGCATCGACGGGCGTCCCAGGCCCTCGGAATTGTAGACTTGGATGTAGATTCTTTTTCCAGCTCTCAATATCTGCGAGTAGCGTGGCAAGCGCCTCGTCGGTCGTGTTCATCAGCCCAGCTGGGCTAGATTTTTTTTTTTGGATGAGTCTTCATGAGAGGAACGAGTCGAGGTGGATTTTACCTATAGATGGTCTTCAATACTCGGCCAAGAAGGATGCTGAGTCTGACAAGTTCGTCCACGTAAAGGTCATGAGGAGAACCAGAGGAAGGTAATCGAGCATCACAATCGTTGACATCGATCATGTATGGGTGCCCGTACGACAGACTGACCCTATGACAGGTAGCGTGAGCAGGAAAAGCCAAAGCACTCGTAACAGGGGAAAGTTGAGGGGTTACCATCGGTCACTGATGAGACATGCTCCCCATAGCCTGCGACGCATTTCGACATTTTGTTTGACCGCTTCTGCGCGATGAAGGCCCAAGTCCTGAGCCTACGAATCAGGGTGTGTCAGCGTGCTTGGGAGGTCCTGACAGCCTCTCCCCACGTACCATCCTGATCGCGGTCCCTAATCGGATCCACAGAGCAGACAGAGCATTGGGTACGAACTGCGAATGACAATCTCCTACCATGCAAAGAACTAATAAGCTCTGGACATTGACGATTGAAGCGGTCGAGAGCACATCATCTGCTTTGATGACGGTGTTGACGGCGTAGCGAATTGAATCGAACACGCTCTGCGGTACTTCACGCCGTGCGGCTGCTACGAGGCAGATAGAATATAATAATATAGGGGGAGGTGATGGGTTAGAAAGGAACTCGGCTTGAGTGATGACTGGAAGGATGGGAGCAATTTCAGTGAAGTAGGAGTTGATCAACTTTTCGATCACATCCCGCTCGAGGCGCATGTCAACAGGCCTTTGTAATGTTGGTGGTACGTCGGTGTTGGCTGGCTCGACCACTTGGATGAGTCCATCACCACTTTGGGACACCTCCCATGTATGGTGATGTCGCGCATCGTAATTTTCGTACAGTCGCGAGGGTATCGTAGCACTGGAATGAAGTAGGTGGGTTTCGGACGTTGGTCCTGTTTACAAGACACAAGTCAGAAGGGGCTCATCAGCTCGAGTCATCGTCATACCATACACTCGTGCATCAGCAGGCCGCGAGGACTCAGCAATAGACGTAGAAGAATTACGTCGTTCTGCATTCTCTAAACGGGCCTTCTCGGCTGCTGCTGCTGCTGCCGCTGCTTCTTCCTCCAACTTTTTCTTTTTGAATCGAGTTTCCGCAATGGGAAGAAAGAAGGTGCAGTCAAACCCGTACTGCTTGCAGTGTTGGCACAGCGGAGGATCGGAGTCCGTTAAGATGTCACATCTGTTCGAATGGGGGATAGGTCAGCACGCGGGTGGAGACTGGAGTTTGAGTCGAGGAACATCAAAAGCCAAGGGGAGGATAGGAAAGTGGGAGGGGTTTCGGATAGCTGCCAGAGAGGAAAGGCCTACGGACCGGATTTTGCGACTGCGGCAGCTATCGCAGGCCCTCTGGGTCTTGGTGCGCTTCTTTGCATCTGGAGGCAGTGAGGACTGCGTACTAGCCCTTTGACCTGATACCATCACACCGGAAGTTGAGCCCGATGGCCCTGCTATCTCCTCTCCACCCTCTGCGTCTCTTTCTTGTCCGTCATCTGTTAGCTTGCGCTTACGCTTGGCGGTGGACAGCTGGCCAGGTGACGGGTTCACTGACGAGGGATGCTGAGAAGCCGCCTCGTGCGCGGCGGTTGGACGCGGCGGCGCATACATCATGATTTGCTGTGGGTACGGAGAGTAATGCGGGAAAGGATGAGAAGGGTACGGGCCATGGTGCACGGGATATGCATAGGGAGTTGGATGGCTCTGTCCGGGCATAGAACTAGGATTTACGCCGTTGGTTGAATGTCCTTGAGGAGAGGCATGGGGGTGATAGGCGGGATGAGATTGAGGAAAGGGAGAGGGATTGGATGGATAAGAAGGGTTCATGACTGGGAATTGGGAGGCCGGAAAGGAATGTACGAGGACAGGATGAGAGTCAGGGGCGGTCCTCTTGGGGGCGGACCGTCGTGGTTCTTCGCGTGCGTGAGAGATGAGGGAAGGACGAGCCGCTGGGGTATGGGGAAGAGATGTGAGATCAAAGTGAGAGGACGAATGATCGGAGAGAAAGAGAGTTTCACGTACGGAGGTCCGGCGATGGAAGTTGGGGTTGAACAGTGCTGCCAGTCCCAGTGGACTTGGCGGGGCGTCTCTTGGTCTTGGGCTTGTCAGCAGACCGGGATGTCGGTCGGTTGGCCGACTGTCTCTCTCCTTCTGGGTCAGTTCCATATTCTGGTTCCATGGTCCCGACACCGCAGTCCAGTTACGAATTCCGAGCAGATCGAGCGAGTATGACCAAGGTACAGGCAACACCAGCGAGCCCCAGTGAAGCACGGCCGCCGAGTGAGCGAATGAGCCTTATGTAAGTAATAATTTCACGGAATAGAGTGGGTCCGATGTGTTTATCCCCAAGACTTCAAACAGTTGTGTGAGACGACCACAAAAAGGTGACAAGTTACAAGCTTGACAAGATAAAAATAGTTAAAAATATGTCGCAACTAATACGCGACCCGGACGGCAGAAGAGTGAATAGG
>QLPA01000193.1:2308-17188 GCA_003313945.1 Lactifluus pinguis
CCCCGCTGTATATCGGCGCCGCTTCCAGGTCGAATCGTAGTCGATTGATGCTCCCCGTGTAATCCAGTCCGTCCTTGAGTGACTCGACCGCACAGGTTGCCGCGCTCCCGCCGACGCTGCCTACGGAAGCCGCTATGGTACGCTTGGTATGAAGTAGCGCGAGTCGAAGACGCGCCTCGGCGCGCAAGTCGGGTATCTCGCTCGCGGGCGCGATTTTGAGCGGCACGCTCATCTTTTTGGTAAAGTCCTTCGCAAAGAACTTGAGCAAGCGGTCGTCGATCGCATCGCCTCCTAGGTCGTCATGGTACGCCGATGGCGCGAGATGGTGGAATAGGCCCTGGCGCACGGCCAAAAGGGACAACACAAGCGACGACGCGCCGAGGTCGACTACCAGCTGTGTACGGTCTGGATCTACCGCTGATTGTGGTGTCGTTGCGGTCGCACTCGCGTTAGCAGCTGCACAGAGCGCTGCAGCGCCGGCATCTTCTAGTATCTGTAGCACGCGGATGCCAGCAGCCTCCGCGGCCTCTTGCAGAGCACCAAGCTGGGTAGGCGCGAACCAACCTGGGGCGGTAAGCACGGCACCGTCAACACGTTTTCCAAGGAAGGCTTCGGCGGACTGCAGGAGTGAGCGAAGGAAGAGCGTCGTCACGTCTGCGGGTGTAAGCACACGCTCGGCAGGGATGGGCTCGGAGCGCGGCGTCGCCACCTGGGAAGCCGCTGGTGTATTTGTTCTTGTTGTCAGCGCGGAGGCGGCTGGGGAAAGTGGGGATGGTGCGGGCACCAAGACCTGCACTTTGTACGCAGGTGTATCGGGTAATTCTGGGTGTTGGATGACCGGTGCAGAGGATGTTGGTCGGTCTTTTGGGATTTCGGAGAACCTGCGAGGGGATGTGTTATAAGCGGAAACTGGTTAACAAAAGTGTACACACTTTTTGCCTAACAAGTTGCGAAAACCGATGATGGTATTTGCGCTGTTTTTTACAAGCTGGGGCTTTGCCTCATTTCCGATGTACTTTGGGTTTTTTTAAAAAAAGTATGAGCGCGTGGAATCTGGAACAGGGTAATAGGAAAAAACGTGCCGTTTCTTCACCATGAAATGATATCGCGCAGGCGATCTGACGTTCACCATCTTCATTAGCGATACACTCTGGCAGACCCTCCTACAAAAAAGTGAGAAAAAAAGGGTTGCCAAAAAAAAACTAATTCTGGCGCGCACTTTTGTGAGGACGGCGATTGAAGCAAAAGAGTTGCCAAAATTGATACCGATAACGGTCTGTGTGGAAGGGACTTGTATCGGAGCATGCGCACTCCCATTTGGGATGGGCCCGTTGAGAGACATTTCAGTCTTATTACAAGGTGCGAGTCTGTGTTTCTGAGCACTGACGACTACATTCCGGCCGATGCCGAGATGACCATCAGCGATGTGGGTTTGGATGATCTAATCAGCCAACACCACTTTTAATCTCTCTCACAATGACAGGCTTGGATCAGAATATCGACGAGCTCGCTCTCTTAAAGCCACCCATTCTATCTCAATCAGTTCACCGCGAAGAATGTACTCAGTGCTTTGATTCTCAGGTTTTTAGTATAAAAAAATCCACATTGTCACCGCATTCATACATGTTCTCAGGATGACCCCCTTGGTGTTGATGTCTGTCTCACCTGCTTCAATGGCGGGTGTCTCTCCACAGAACGTAACCACGCATATACGCACTACAAAAAGACGGGCCACGCCTTTTCACTCAACGTAAAGCGTCATCCGCGTACCCAACCCAACCCTAACAAGCGCGTGAGTTTCTCACAGCTTACCCGGTAGATGGATCAGCGATATAATGATGGGTAGGATGGTGACGATGACGGAAACCCGGAGCCACCGGCAAAGATGATGAAGTTGGCGATCATCGAAGAGCGCGAGGAAGATAAGTACGAGCACGTCCTCGCCCTACACTGTTATCGCAGCGCCACCCAAGACCTTGTCGACATCCCAATGGAGACGGTTACGCGTGCAGTCCCGCGCATTCAAACTCTCGTGGACGGTGTCATGAAGTCCCTCTCGTCTGCGCGGCAGGAGGAAGTCCAAGCCTGGGAGGAAGAGCTAATACCGTGCGAGCATACCCTCACGCTCACGCAGTTTGCCACGGGCCCCATTCCCCCTTTTGGTACGCGACCCCACTTTTTCTCTGCAATGATTTTGGATCGAGTTGAAAGGAAATAGGTTCAGCACATTGTGCGCAATGCGATCTCAAGGAGAACCTGTGGCTCTGCCTCACTTGTGGTGTACTCGGCTGCGGCCGACAGCACTACGGCGGCATGGGCGGGAATGGTCACGCCCTCACTCACTTTAAGGAGAGTGGGCACCCGGTGTGCGTCAAGTTGGGCACTATAACGCCCGAAGGCTCCGCTGGTCAGCTTTTTCGTACCCCCCGGACTTACGTATAACAATCACTGACGACGCGAGGCAGACATATATTGCTATGCGTGTGACGAAACGCGAATCGATCCCGAACTCGTTCTTCACCTGTCCAATTTCGGCATCAACGTTCAAGCCCAGAAAAAGACGGAAAAGTCTATCACAGAGTTGGTGGGTGTCTACCCACTCGCAGGCCTTTAATGAGAGGGGCTGAACGACCACAGCAAATCGAGCACAACCTGAATTTTGACTTTTCGCTCACGGACGAGTCCGGAAATGCCCTCGATCCCGTCTTTGGACCTGGCCTCACCGGTCTGAAGAACCTTGGCAATAGGTGTGTCCCGTCTGTCAACCCTCCCCAGATGCACTTTCGAGAACGCATCTCAACAGCTGCTACATGGCCTCGGTCCTGCAAGTTCTCTTCACCCTCCCACCCTTCCAACGGCGCTACGCCGCATCTCTCGCCAGCCAACATTGGTCTACGTGTACCGAGTCCCTCCCCGCAAACTGTCTTGAATGCCAGATGCACAAGGTTGCCGATGGCCTTCTCTCCGGGCGATACTCGCGCCCACGACACACCGACGAGAACCACAACCCGCCGGCCGGCTCAGCCGCGGCCGCAGCACCGGTGCCGGTCTTCCAGGAGGGTGTGAGGCCGGTGACGTTCAAAGCGCTCATCGGACGCGGACACGCCGAGTTTGCGACCATGCGGCAGCAAGATGCGGAGGAATTCCTCACTCACCTGCTCACGACGTTGCGTCACTACGCGCGTGCACACCCTCGCGATGACGGTGAGCCGACGGAGACGTTCGGATTTGCGCTTGAACAGCGGTTGCAGTGCACATCGTGCGCTGGTGTGCGGTACCGCGTCGATGCGCACGACGTGCTGAGCGTGCCTGTGCCCGCGCGCGACAAGGGACGAGATGCAGATGGAAAGTCGTTGTATGAGGATGTCACGCTTGCCGAGTGCGTTGATGCTGCCATGGGCATCGAGGGTCTAGAGTACAAGTGTCCCAACTGCCGGAGAGACGTCTCTGCAACAAGGTGAGCGTTCTTGGAGGGGCAGGCAAGGTGTTTTTATTTATTCTTATTTTCTTTCTAGGCAGGCACGTTTCGCGACGTTCCCGGACACGCTCGTCATCCACGCAAAAAAGTTCCAACTTGTGAATTGGGTCCCTACTAAACTAGGTTTGTTCCGCGTATTTTCATCATTCCACTCGCCGAGAAAACTCACTGTTGTGTGCAGATATCCCGGTCCTTCCCCCGGATGGTGACGTCATCGTCCTCGATCAGTACCTCGGGAAGGGCCTTCAACCCAATGAGACCGAACTTTCAGAAGAAGCGCCAGGTGAGTGTGACCGCCCTCCTCACGACACTCCCGCTTCTGAATAGTGAGGCGAATGACTTTGCAGCCGCCCCATCCTTGCCTGAATTTAATCAAGCCGCGCTCGAACAGCTAGAAGCGATGGGCTTCCCATTGATCCGATGCCAAAAGGCGCTCCTCGCGACGGGTAACAGCGACGTAGAGGCGGCAATGGAATGGCTCTTTGCACACTTGGAGGATCCAGGTAAAGCTCTCCGTACTACAAAAACTGTGGCTCGGGCTGATGGCTTGTACCGTTAGATATCGATACACCCATCGCGGGCACTCAGAGCAGCGCGAGTAGTGGTGCCGCCGCCGCCGGTCGGGGTCCCGACCCTAGCCCGGAGCAGATCGCCATGTTGGTAGATATGGGATTTTCAACCCCGCAAGCGAGGAAAGCTCTCCGTGAGACGGTGCGTGGATGGTTGTGGTTCCTCCTCGTCTAAACTGCTGACTCTTTAACTCTTTTTTTTTTACTCCACGAAACCCGTCACTTGCGTTGGGTCCGTTAGAGCGGAGATCCGGAGCGCGCCATCGAATGGCTCTTTTCACATCCAGACGACTTGGGTGAAGAACAAGAAAGAAGCTCAGCTCAAACTCAAAACAACGACAACAACAACGATACGACCACCGCTGCGACTAGTAGCGCGACGAAACCTCCTGGCTCCTCCGCTTTACCAGCGCGGTACCGCTTGCGCGCGTTCGTCTCGCACAAGGGTTCTTCGGTCCATTCTGGCCATTACGTCGCGCACATTCGTACGGAGAGGGATAGCTGGGTACTCTTCAATGACGAAAAGGTCGTCCGGGCGGACGCGGAGAGCATTCGCGCGCTCAAACCTCTAGCGTATTTGTATGTGTATGAGAGGGAGGAGTAGGGGGGTTTTTGAAAACGGAAATTTGTAAGTTAGTAAAAGGGACAGCAGAAGCAGAATTGGAAAACCGTTCACTGGCTGGATTTTGGGGTTTTGGCACCAGTCCCGAGTTGTGTGCATTATCTGTTTCTCAACTCGACTCAACTCGGCGTAGTTGCTGCCCAGACCCTCCATCACGATCGTAACTCGGAGTGGTGCACCTCAAAATGCAGTGCACCAAACAGTTTTTGCGCCAATGAGTGGCTCCTCTCTCCTAATATACCCCCCTGTCCCCAGCAAAACCCTTGTCCCTTGAACTTGACCAACAAAACTTTTGGGAATGGAAAATTCGAAACCCCTCTCTTGGGTTCTATAGCATTCCCGATCAACTACATTCTGGGGGGGGGATCTGAATGAGGAGGAAGGCAGATTCATTCCCTTTTTTTTTGGGACCTTATGCCTTTTTAGGTTAGTATTATTTATCTACTCCGAGTCCGTGACTTTTTTTTTCTTTTTGGTCACAACCAGTAACATCTAAGGACATGACTCGAAAAAAGGGGCCACCATCCACGTGGGAGATACTTTGGTCCAGCGGAGGAGCAGTGGAGCAACGTTTCAGGAGCGCTCTCGCAGCGCGCGCGAAGGGAAATATACATGAGCGGCGCACTATCCGCGAACGAGCCACGGAAAAGAGTGTAGAAGAAGTAATCGTCCTTCCATAAATACCAAAAAAGTAGGGGTGATCACATATATATCAATTACTGTAGATCCGGAGAGTTCATCCTACAATCGCATCGCATACTAATACTACTATCAAGGGCAGTCGTCGTCAATCCTTTGGTTCCTTTACCTTATCGGGATCCTTGAGGGCCCCGCAACGTTGGATTCTTCCCTGAAAATCGAAAAGAGTGAGTGAGAAAGTCCTTGGGGAGACCAAAAAAAAAACTTACAACAAGGGTTCTACGGCGGGTTCTACTGCAGGCAGAGGATGGATCACGCCATCCTGTGAAACTTTCGGGAAAACTTGAAGTCTGTTCCTGCCGCGCAGATAATCGATCCTACATGGACCTTGACCCAACTCTTCTTCCGTCTTGCATCTCTCTCTGAACGCGACGTCGACCCCGGCCCGTTCATCAGGTCTCAACTTTGTCCATTCGCGTCTGCGCGACGCCTTCTTCACGTCTTCGTTTATCGCCCTCAGCACGTCTAGAACGGTAATCCCAATATCCGGGGATTCATTGGATGCGTGGATTGGGATAGATTGTGGATATCCTTCGTGGTTCTCCAGCGTTACCGATTGCATGGGCGGGTGCACGGCGGCGGAATTGATCTCTTCTTTCGGAAGGTCGTACTCGTGGTCAGGTTGAGTGGTCATGTCGATCTTGAGAAGGTACTTTGCCAGTACAGGATGCACGATGAGTGGGATTAACTCCCCCTTGTGTTACGATCCATCATCCATTTATGTATCCCCTCCCCATAAAATAAAATAAAAAAGACAAATCGTACCTCGGATTCAGCTTGCGCATAAAAAGTCGCCTTTTCTTCTTCCGGAACCGGGATTTCGTCATCGTCGCGTAAGAGTGCGGCTGTTGGGACAAACATTCAATTCCCCGTTAGCTTTGTATAGATGCAGAACATAAATACCTCCGTTCTCGATGAGCACACCGATTTCGTTTTGACGCAGAAACCCTTCCACCGCATCCGCAGTCAGGAGATCCTAAGCGAACGGCTGGTTGGCTTTTGGGGCGTACAAATATAGATATGGGCCAAACGAGGACATACCACCTCTTCAATGTAGTCTTCAAGGTCAGCATCATGGGCAATGGCGATCGTGTTCTCCGGGCATTTCTTTTGAAGCGTGCTAAGTAAAAAAACTTGAAGCTAGCGGCCAAACCCGGCAACACCAACCTCCGCGATATAGTCCAAAACCCCATGGAGAGGGTCGCGGTACTAAACAAAAATACACATCAGGTCTTCCTTTTCAGACCATCTTCGAGACGGAGTCGCTTACACTCGGCACCTCTGGAACTCGCGTCACCTGTATTTCATCTTCTCGACGATTATCAGGGTCGTCTGGGAGGGGCTCTGCTGCGGCCCGACGAAGGGTAGTATAGAATAAAATGCGCTTTGCTCGGAAACCTCTGATGAATACGCATTGATTCTGGCGGGGTGGATTCTCCTTGATAAAAGAAAGAGATCAGGTCCCTCTCGGTTGGTGAAAGCAGTCAAAAAAAAAGAGACGTACTGCTTGGAAACTGTGCTTACGTTCTACGCTCGTACTGGTCTCACCTTCAACCCGCCATTGAAAATCTATCCCTCCATTTCGGAGCGCTTTGGTTCCGAGAGAAATCTCCATGTCCAAGCCGTTCTCAAGAAATGTAGCGGCGGCCCATGAGGTCACCAGAGTACATCCGGAGACGAGGATGATGTCTTCCATGCGCTGTACCGGAAGTCTGTTCCTTTGCGCAATACTGAACCAAGAATCGACGTGGTCTCGGATGTAGTCTTCGAATGCCTTGGTGCGGACGACGTCTCTGCGTAGGCCGTGATGGGGAACATTCAGGAACGCTCCTGGCTTTCTGGATTTGTACGATACGCTCCTTTCGCCTGGTACACTTTCAAAGATGATAATGATGATTAAAAGTCACCCAGTAACTTGGGTGTGTGTCAAAAATGTTTTGGCACTGCTGATCACTTACTCGTCCGGCGAGCGATGAGCCCCAGCATTATGTTCCTGTGTAGCCACATGACGCGAACAATAATCTCCTCCGGTAAATTTTGATTCGCGAATGTTAACGAAAGGACCTAAATCCACGGGCTCGTAAAAATCTGGCGTACAACAGGTTTGGTTCGAAGGATGATCCCATGCGAGGAGCACGTTGAACATCCGAACGAAATACCCGTCCGTTACGTAACCGACGTCGCCGACCGAGACGGTTTCGTAGAGGTTACCAGGATCTGGCTCCCATAATGCGAGGCCGTGATAGAGGGAAGTAAGTTGATCACGGTATATGTAGTATGGCGGCAATGGCATAATGGCAGGAAGTTGAAGAATAAGTGATAATTGGGCGCAAACATCCAAATCAAATATCGACTAGGTGACCGCAAGTGACAGAAGCGCCCTGTGTTGCGCTAGTATAATAAATTTCGTTATCGATGGAGATAGCACAACGCTCTGATATCACAATTCTCCCTATTGAATATATACAATTGAACCAAGTAGGGTTGGCATTCCCGAGCCCGAGTTGGCTAGGAAGCACAATGGAACCCAATCTTTTGGTAACAGAACAGAAAGAAGCTTGTACATCTTAATGATCGCGCGAGAGGCGGGCTGATCCAACCTTTTTGTTTTGGGCCTGTCAAGCACTCGGAGCAGCGTGAATGCTATGTATGGTAGCGGAATACGCTGAAGCGACGAAATTGCTTATCGACGGTTATCCTTTAGAGTTACGTCATGGGAGTTGTCTGCTGTGCATGCCACGCATTGGGATACACGTTACTCGACCTACTAGCAGACGACGCGAGACGATGCGACATGCGATGAAGGCGACAAAGAGGGCAAAGAGTCGGGATGGTGATGACAGAGGCGATGGCGGAATAGATAGCAGACAGGACATGTACACGTTCACCGGCTCACATTCCTTGCACGAGTCTCGACTTTGAGAAATTGTCAGTTCCGTCTACCCAAACTCCGCCTAAACTCGCTGCAGCCACATGACACTTTATTTGCATTGATTTATCTGTGTGTATGTGCTCTAGGTCAAAAACTAGTTCTAGGTGCAAAACTAGAACCCACTAGGTCTAGTTTTGCTGACTCGAGTGTGGCAAATTTTCTAGGTCTAGCACAAAAACTAGTGCTAGAGTGACTCGAAGGGCTTCTCTGGGTCACTCTAGGTCGCTCTGGCAATCAGCATAAAAGAGAGATCTCGTAAACGGCTAGCGCCACGCAAACTTTCAAACCCAGATAGTTTAGGTGATGTGATGGGAGTTGGCCTTGGGCTCTTTTCACATGAATCTTTAGAAAAACGCGTCCAACAACGCGGCGCCCGAATACGATTAGTGTGTTAACATGGAACCAAGTCTGTGATAAAGAATCTTCTCAATACGCTTGATGAGGGAGAAGACGTTGGCTGAAATTGTCCCTAATAAACAACTTTCGTAATCATAATAAGTACCGATGTGATGCTGCTAGTGCGCGCCGTTTTGTCGGGCTATGTTGCGTTTGATTGCACTACCTTTCGAAACATTTCAGCGTCGTGCCCTCCCACGCATGGCAGGAGTCAACCTTTTCAAAGAGGTCACAGCATGGATCTGTGCGAAATTAGTGCGTAGATCAGGGATGTGGCGGTTCGATGTCGTTCGAGAATCACTTGCTTTCACGTCACTCCTCCCCAGTCTCCATCAGTCGAAGCGGTGAAACGTCTAGTCGCTGCGGTGATAGTGGTCCTGGCCAACACGCTGCAGAGATTTTTTGAGCTCGCCGTCATGCTGGTACAATTATCCTATTTTTATTTCACTTTGTTGACAATGCATCAGAACATGGGCGAGGCTTATGTCGACGAGAAAGAGTAAGCGGGCCCGCGCGCGCAGATGATCTCTGACGAGAGACTTCTCATAGTTATATGTGTTTGGTATCATCACGCGATTTTTCAACGATCACATTCCACCAAACCAAATAAAGACTTTGTCTTGTCCTCCCGAAACGATCCTCTTTTCTCGCCCTCACTTAAAAAGCACTGATTGCGAGGCCGGTAGTTCGACCTGCTTTTTCACCGGGTTTTCAAATAACGGCCACGTCAATTTTCAGCAGTCCTTTTTTTTTTCATCTCGTCACCCCTCCAAACCGTGTCTTACCATCGCTGTCCCCCAGAGACGGTGATTTCAACTCCACAGCCAGCCTCACTGCCACAGGACGCACTGATGTCATGGTGCTGCGGTGAGGTGATCAGCCCTAACCCGCACAAATACAATCTCAGATGCGTCTTCTTTTGTGCTAGGACTCTGAGTTTGTGAGTCTGACGCTTACTTCATAGGGGCCTCGAGGCTCTGAGCACCCTGGCTTGGCACGGTCGCGCGATGAATCTCGGCAGATGTGTGGGGCCGTGTAATGCTCTCGATCCGTACATAATTCGCGAGTCACACTCCCCAAGTACTACAGTGCCAAAGGGACGAAAGACGAATAGAGAGGAAATTCCTATTAGGTGCGGAGTAGTTATCTTGTTCTATTGCGTTGCTAAAAATACAAAGCTAAGCTACATCCAAATTGTGGTCCAAGGATACAGGAGGGGGGTGTGTACTAGTAGCAAGAGAATGAGTTAAAGATGAGCACCAGCCGGACACCTTGAAAAAGAAAACGACATAGAGATTCAAAATAACATAAAACAGAAGGGGGACTGCACGCTCAAAAATGAGTCTTGGTGCTGTCGAGCGACATCCTGACAGCACGGAAGATATCCTGTCCATATACGCCAGTGAGTACGCCCCCCGTATTGGCCGCCTCGCCGTCGTAGTTGTTATCTTCACCGATACGGCCGACGTCTGTCTGCGTAGTAGCTGCTGAGAAGTCGTGCATGAATGCCCGCGGTGACTGAGGGAAAACCACCCCAGCGGGTTGAGGTTGACGACTATCACGGTCGAGCGACCGGTGGGGCGTCATGGGTGACGCTTCAGATTCGGAGAGCGGTGGGTACCCAAGGCTCCCGCTACCGACGGAGGATGCGGGCGATGCAGCAGCGGCGGGGATGCCATGTTCCTGGTGCCGATTTTGCTGTTGCTGTTGCTGCTTCTGATGATGTACCCACATTTGCGGGCCAGAGCGTAGGGCGGTGGGCATGGTAGAGGCACGCTTCCTAGCTTTATGACTACTTCCCGTAGTCGCGGGCTGAGAGGGAGAGGGTAGAGGCTTGGGTTTGTTAGGCCCTCGCATACGACGCTCAGCCGCGTAGGCACAGTCGAGTCCTCGCGCCAGGCACCGTTGGCACGATGGATGTTCACCAGAACACTTTTAAATCGGCCGGTTCCACATGAGAACTCATTTTTTTTTAAAAAGGGTAGAGGGGGGAGGGGGGGTGAGAATAAAAGACACACCTTGGCCTTGCGCGCACGGCATTTTTCGCATGCTTGAGCGGTGCGGATCCGCGGATGGTCTGCCGCCCGAGAAAATACCCCTGTTGCAGGGTCTAGCGAACCGGCACCACCCCACGAGCGCAAGTGTTGGCCATGTTCTGCAATTTTATTGTCCCCGTTTCGTTCATGAAATGTTGGCGAGCTAGGGCCCGCCTTTTGCGTGTTCGTCGTACTAGACTGATCAGATGAGGCATGCATGTGGGGTGGTGGTGGTGGTGGAGGGTGTGTCGCCGGAAGGGCATACCGCGTCTGTAGGTGGGAAGGGTACATGACGAGTCCTTGCGGAAGACCCCTTTGCACGGCGGCCGCGAGCTGTGCATCGTTGGCGGAGGCGTCAATTAGCCACGGGTGGATTTGCACGTGCGGAGGAGGAGGCGGTTGCTGCTGTAGGTGGGCACGAGACATTTGGGGCGAAAATCCTTGAGTTGACGAATTACTCTGCATTCCGTGGTGCGTCTGAGGAAATAAAGGGCACGCCGCGGCTGGGCGAGGTTGAGGCTGTTGTAAGGCTGGAATCGGAGCGGAATTCCGAAAGTGATGAGAGTACCCGTGCTGCTGCTGCTGCTGAGGCGGAATGGGGGCTCGGTAGGGAGGCGGGGGGGATTCATGCACTTCGAGGGGAGGATCTCTATCCGGGGGGTAGTGCTGTTGGACATATTGCGAGGAAGAGAGTGGCGACTGGGCGACTTTGGAATCCCCCCCTAGACACTCTGGGAAACTATGATAGAGGGGGGAATGTACAATGTCGAAAGACCTCGCATCGTGAGCCTGAACTGCTTGGTGAGTGAGCTGCTGAGAATGCATGCGGCTCTGTTCCATACGGCAAGGGTAGGGCAAAAAGTGTTGTTATAATAACAGCAGATGGGAAGATGGAGGGATGGGAACTGCAAAATGATGATGCACTGTGACTTATTGATATAAATACAGAACTTGAAACGGAGAAGGTATCCGAGACTTCCCGAGGGGAAAAGGGAAAAAAATAAAATGCAGAAATGGAAACCTGGACCTCGACTCGACCTTATTCACCATGTCCTCGTTCTCGCTCGATCTTAGTACCTCGTGGATTGATGAGTAACTGAGACGGTGGCCGTGACCAATTGCATTACCGCCATTTTCAGGGCTGTGCACGCGCCGGGCTGACTGCGCGCCTCATTCCTCGTGATAGATATACTAGACACGTACCAAAACTCACCTTTTCTTGAACTAGTTTTACCCGCCCTGTGTTTCCTGACCTTAAAATGCCAGCTTGGCAAGGTGGGACTTTTCATTCTGTCATCACAGGACCGTGACGGGCCGTCCATTTGGGGGCCCTCGTTGCCCCTGACTGATTCCTGACCAGTTCTCACGCTTTGCCACTGCCTTAAAACAAAGGGTCATGATAAGTGGTAATAATGTCACCTCCATTCCTTGAAGGCTTGGAATGTGCGATTCGCCCAACGCCACGAGGTCCTTCCGCGTGCTGGACTCCTTGGAAATCCGGTTGCATCGCATTGGATCGCGAAAACCCCGGCGAGATCTTCATCTGTCGATCGTGGCGATTTTCCAACTCGAAAATCAGATTTAGGGGCTAAAGCACAGCGTCACTTTGAAATGTTCATCCCCAGAAGTGTTCTAATCGTTGGTTAATGGATGTGCCGGGTCGGTCAGTTGACTCTCCAATGATGACCGAGCTTTACAGAGCCCCAGGAGAATGGGTAACCAGTGACGCACGAAACTTGGGGTTGGTCAACGTAGCTAAAAACGGATTGTCCTTTTGGCAGTCTTACCTGTCTTTGATAAACTCCGTGGGTTCAACTTTTTGGATAGAAATTCGATCACTCATCGTCTTCACTTCTCACCCAGCCGGTCTGAGTCAAAAGTCCGGCTCTCTTGCTGTGGAGTTTGATGAGCAGGTAGGCCTCACATGGGCAGCCCCTTTTACCTCTTTGCTCCGCAAACGTTAAGTCAGCCTGAGCACTAGTTTTTGGGGCTCACGAGCCACGGGCCTCATGACCACCTGGATTTTCGTCTGGACCATGCCCATGTACTGCATACCTGGATATGGTATAATTTTCTCGTATTCGGAACTCGCTTTTTTTGGGAGGGGTACTAGTTAGTTCTGCTTTTTTCGTGAGGTACCGATGTTGATACAACTCTTTTTTTACCCATTGTTGTACCTGAATAACGACTGGGACTTACTACTCGTAGTACAGATCATTCTTGATCGATCTCCTTCCATTGTTATGTCAAGTCTCAGGATGTGGGCTGGAATCCGGTTTAACCCGCTGTTTTGTGGCGTGACTCGCCACAAAGCGTCCGGAAAATCCGGAGCCGGTACCGTTTTCAGATGTTGCTGCCATTAAACGCAAAAAAAGAGTTTGAGTTTTCTTAGCGTAGGTACGACAAAAATCGGTCGCCATAGAATTTGGGTATTTTCTTGTGAATACTCTAATAATTCATGATGATCGAAATCAAATGGCGACAAGTATGGACAACGGGGAAAGCCTGAGGCGATTACATGGGAGGGAGGTTACTAGTGGGATGAAGGAACTACGATCAAACCTGTAACGATGCCTCTACTAGTGAGCTTCACGCCAGATATCGCACTTCTCGGGGCACCCGATAAATCTGCTCATTTTCTTGGCACTGCTTCGCCGTCCATTTTGGGGTATGCCCAGATAGAAAAATCGCATCAGAAAATGTGAATGTCTTGTATACAGAGAACAAGGTTTTGGGGCATCAATGAATGCTCTTGGCCGCGAGCAATGTCAAAGTCCCAATCTCTGGCTGGGGTCACGGTGCCCGGTGCATCAGCATCAATGATAGATATGATCTCCATCTCCCGCGATCTCCGAGTTCTATAATGGGTATAGGCCACAGGTAGGTGCAACGTGATATCGAATCAGCGGCGAGCATGAATTCGGCGCTCGGCGAGCGAGCGCGCTCAGGCTCGGGAATGCGTCACGTGAGTAGAGGTTAGTTGCTATTTTGTCTTCAAGTTTCGCTGCGCTGATCATCATTGTCGGAAAAGAAATGGGAGAAGAGCAGTTTTTTGGCACTTGTGCAGGTTCTCCGAGGATTGCGAATTAAATGGAGTCCGAGGAGAACGGTGGTATTGGTCATTTATTGGGTAAGGATGCCCCAAGGAGTCACGGAAGGGAGTGGACGGCTTTTTCACGTAGTACTAAAGTGCCCCACGGAAGCAGAGCGCAATAACTATTCGTTCTCGCTGGCACTTTCGACAGAAGAAAACGTAAAATACGTCCGGTTACCGGGAAATTGCGTACTCAGTGACGACGTCAGAAGCATCCCCTGGCATGAGATCGGAAGGAAGAAGGTGCGGTTATGTCATAGCGACTGTGCCCCTACAGTACTCTTGGGGTCCGCGGATTCGCAAACGGATTGGCTGTGAAGCCTGTGATAAATGAGCCGTCTGTCATTCATGGCCATGGTAAGTCAATGTTTTTACTGACTGTTCTATCCTGAAATCTTGACTGTCTCCTGCATGCGTACCACTATCCGGAGCCTCATTTCACGTGACGCTCATTTTTGCTTCAACGACAAACGACAAGGAGAATTGAAGCTTATTGAGGCCCTAAGCTGGAGCCTGGAACGAGACTCGATAGTCAAAACAGTTTATTAATGTCGTCGTCATCCCCTTGTCCTTAGTACTGTGTCCCGTAGTCATCGGGACTGTATGTACATGTGAGAACTCTCACGCCGCCGCGATCTCCGTTCCTGTTGTCCAATTTCGCTTTGCTGTCACTCATCGCGCCCGGCCTGCACGTCATTGCTGCATCGTAAAGTAAGAACCCTTTACGGCTCTTGACTATTTTTTACTGATCCTTCTTATTTCCCTTAGAAGAACACAAAGTCAATTAGATATAGTGAGGCCATTTTGACGCCCCACAACAGCGCTGGCCCGCTGTCATCGTCTCCCATCCCTTAACCCCCTCCGTTGACCCCTACTGTGCTTACGGGTTCACTCTTTCTCTTTGTGACTTTGTGTGTGTCTATGTCAAGAGATCAAGTCTCAAAGATATTCAACCTGGATAAACGGAATATCCTCTCGCCTCGAACTTCCTCGGTAAAGCGCCACAAGTACTAGTAGTCAATACAAACGATCGTATCTATCTCAAGCACTCGTT
>QLPA01000194.1:0-32238 GCA_003313945.1 Lactifluus pinguis
CCCTGGTCCACTGCGGCGAAAACAGCAACTGTGATGGCATCAGCAAAGTTTGCTCTTTGTACGAAAATGTGATGACATACGCTGGCGAGCCTTGATCTCTGCTGACTTGACTAGGCTCAAATGTACAGCGACGTTGTGAATGAGGTGATCACGGTCAGTCTGGCTCATCACCTTGGTGTACAGATTGCGAGGCTGCTCGAAATCAACTACAAGGCGTATATCATATCGGAGCCAACTCGTATGATGAGATGCTCACGTTCGGTAAGCTCCGATAGCTGAGCGCGAGAATGGCCAACCCAAACCTCGTGCTTGTGCTCTGAATCTGCGTATGGCTTGGCACGGTAAGTCAAGGGTGAGATAGTGCTCTTGTAGTTTGGGCGAGAACCCTGGCTAATAAACGTAGCAGCGCCGGCACGTTGGAAATTTACGACAGGCGTGATGGGAGCGTTGACTGGAAGTTGCTGATAGTTGACACCAAGGCGGTGGCGGTGAGTGTCTGGGTAAGAGAATAGCCGGCTTTGCAAGACTGGGTCTGCACTCGGTTCGATGCCAGGAACAAGGTGGGATGGAGAAAATGCAATCTGCTCAATTTCGGCAAAGTAATTCTGAGGATTCTCATCCAGGACGATCTTGCCGATGGGACGAAGAGGAAAGTCTTTATGTGGCCACACCTTGGTCAAGTCCAGAACGCTATAGCGGAAGTTCTCCGCCTGCTGAGGCGTCATTGTTTGCTGTGACAAGTCATTGAGTTACGAACGAAGGATGACAATGATTGTACTTACCACGTAGACTGTCCATGACGGGAATTGCTTATTCTCGATCGCCTTGAACATCTTTTGAATACCGTAGTCTGGATTCTCTCCGGCCAGCCTAGCAGCGGTCTCATTGTCGAGGGTCTATATTGAGGTGATCAGCCGTCTGTTCCGAGTCTGGTCTCCAAATTTGCTTGTTTCTACCTTGTATCCACCGTCCGCACGAACGTGTACCTGAACATAAACCCAATCTCCATCATCTCTCACAAACTTGAAGGTATGGCTCGAGTAGCCATGCATGTTGTGATAACCATCGGGCGTGCCGCGGTCTGAGAAGAGAATCAAAACCTGGTGGACACTCTCCGGGTTATCAGAGAGATAGTCCTGAAGAAATGTCACGTGAATACTTATGGATGGATGATACGCGTCGTTATTCTGGACCACATTGGGATCCAGACCGTAGTACACTCACCCAGAACATGTCAGGACTTTTGAGATGTGTTTGGGGGTCACGCTTCTGGGTGTGAATAAAGTGGGTAAACTTGGAGGGGTCGCGAATAAAGAAAACAGGTGTGTTATTGAAAACCCAGTCGAGATTCCCTTCGTCGGTGCGGATTTTGATGGCAAAGCCGCGAGGATCACGGACCGAGTCTGGGGAGCCAGATTCACCGCCGACCGTGGAGAAACGGATGGTAGTGCGGGCCCTGTTGCCAACCTTTTTAAAAAGAGAAGCACAGGTGAGATCGGTAATATCGTGTGTCACTTCAAAGTAACCGTGCGCGCCAGCGCCCTTAGCGTGGACCTAACCGAATGGAGATAAGAATAACCGTGAGATGAGCTAAGAGATATTTCGACACAGACTACACGCTCAGGAATACGTTCACGGTCAAAGTGAGCGATGACATCGATGTGATGAAAATCTGAGCATATGTAAGTGACCACGGATGGGTCAATTGTGTTGTGGTCCACGGGACGAACCTTGGAGGAGAAGGGGACCATGGGTTCCTATCCTCTCAGTAGCATAGGGACGAGCAAGGGGTGCACCGTTAGAGGTGGTATACTCAGCGCTGTCGTTGTTGGTGACCTGCATGATGGTTCAATGGATCAGGTCTAGAGAGAGTGTCTGAAATGCGAAGTATTATATACCCCGATTAGAGCGTCCGATCAGAAGACCGAAGTAGGGGTGGGTAAGTAGGTTGACTCTAGTTGGCTCAACCTTGAAGCGAGGGGACGTGCAATATGACTGAAGTAGGGGTGGGTAAGGATATTGACTTAAAAACGCAAGTTGTTACTTATTGGTGATATTTTTTCCACACACACACATACCGGCGCAATCTACCAGTCCTCATGACCGTCAATCTTGTCTTTTTTGGGGCCTAAGATCCGGCCGCTGACTCAAGTTGAGCAATCCAGCGAGAATCATTTCCACGCTTTTACTCCCTTCCTGTCCCTGTCCCTGGCTTAGAACCTGTTGAACGATACCAGAGAGTGCACGTGATGAGCCACAAATGAGATGTCATTCGAATTGGAACGCATTCATTTGGATATTAGAGGAAGGGGGTCTCGCCCAGTAAGTTATCGTCCTGCTAAAAATACCCATGAGTTAACGGTGGAGACGTCACACAGGGACAACCCTGAAAAAGTCGTTATTAATACCGACGCCCATCTTCTTCAATCTCTCGGAAACCTGTCAACTCGGAGAAGATGTTTGAGTAATTTGCATAGTTGACCGGAATGGAAGAAAGTCGATCGAAAAGCAATGAATCAAGTACCTGAAATACGATTGCGTTGGTGCGGAAGAATAACGAGCGTGATCACTCAAGCTCAAAACAAAAAAAAACTCAAACAAGAAGTTAGCCTGAGAAAACGTAAGTCAAAAAACTCCCTGGCGGGGAGTCGAACCCCGCTCTCGCGCGGCCAGGAAAGTTGACAGGCGCGTGTACTAATCCGATATACTACCAGGGATTAAATTAACTTTGGAAGTATCCGATTAAATCCCATGTATTCCGTTTATGGCTCATTACTTTCCATACCTCATCACCCGCTGGGCGCTCTTTCATATCAAGTACAACTTACCGACCTTCATCGTAATTTGCTACATGTTGCAAGACATGTTGCAGCGAACTTTTGAGTGGATGGTTTCTGAGTCATATACAAAAAAACACTCCCCGTGCCATGCACCACTCATCAAGAACTTGAGATCCACGTACTATTTTATGGTTTTGTTTATAGTAACAGGAGGAGCGCGCACAAGGGCTGAGTTCTGCACATGTCACAAGTTAGCACTGGCATGCAATGAAGAGCCGACACTATTGGACTTGCATCCGATAGTAACGTCACGCAGCTCGTTTTGGTATTGCAATTACCATAAAAATCATGTATAAATGACTGGGGTTTCCCCCCAAAACAATATATTCTTCTTACCCCTGAACCACATCGTCCCTATTCAGCTCTGTGACGTGGGATCAAATCCGCATAGAGACGTGGGACAGGCTTCCACGTGAGGAAGGGCGCAGCGCAGCTCGGTTGTGTTTGCATAGTAATTTGTAGTGGGGCAGGAGCAAGATCCATGCAAGAGACTACAGTAGCTCAACCCTTGCCATCCTTTCGGGGGTGACACAGACCCCACAAAATACCTGCTCATTTTATGCAGAGCGCAAGAAACGGCGCTCCTATCGCACCAACACGGTAACCTTACTTATAACAGGGTGGGCTTAACTCGGATGTCCGTACAATCTATACACGTGCTACGTAGGGGGGTTGGTACTAAATTGCTATTACTATCACGGCACTTTGGGCCAAGGTTCACGTAAATGGGAAAAAGAATTACTTCTTGTGGTTCTCATGCAAACAGGAAGCATATTGATGTTTCCCTACTTACAAATAAAGCCGCCGACGTTTACAAACCGATACGCATGGTCCTCTCTTCTCTTCTCTTCTCTTCTCTTCTCTTCTCTTCCATTCCAGAATCGTGTACAGTCAAGCGCCGCGATTCCCGCAGCTCGATCGCATCTATCCAAAGTGGGCTAACGCACATCCCCGAGCACGACGAGTAGGTCCAACTCCATACCACGCCACACAATTCTCTCAGTCGACATCCGGTCGCGGGCTCGTGAATGTGTGTGACGGACTTCCGTCCTGTGCCTCAGCTTCACATGTTAACATCTTTTCCGCTCCTAACCTCCCTTTACTAGATTGGATATGGCGGTGGCCAAATGTCACTAAGCATTTCACTCTAAAAATCCGTGAAATGAAATTAATTACGAATGAAATGGTAGATGCAGGGAGACGCTCCGAGCACGTCTGGGATGTCTTGTACGTGGTGGTATCTCACAACAGGCTGTCTAGAGATACAACGATGAGGCGAAGATGACTGAGTTTGGCCGCTCGAGCATCTCGGACGCATTTTCGAATTTTTGCTGTAGTTCAAGGTTGCCAATAACTTTTGCAGCCTGCGCCATCTGACGAATAAGCTCTTGCAACCGACGGAAGACACGAATGAGGCTGCCCTCGAATTGGTCTGTGAGCTACGGGTGTGTGCCAAGATCAGCATTTATGAAGAAAACCAACTTAAAAAGGACGCTTGCCTTGCAGATGTCTGAGAAAGAAGCTCCCCGACACCATTGCACAACCGCGTCCATGAGCTCGACTTTGAACGACTGAACGTATTCCTCCTCGACGATCTGCAACTTCGATTCTTTGTAGACCTTCGCGATGCGTCGCGCGATCTCCTGCATGATACGTAAGGGTGCCGCAAGCTCTTCCTTCAGCTTTGTTTGATGTTCACTCTGAACAATAATCAACAAACAGGTTTGGCTCTATTTATTAGGTGCACAAACCTTCTCTGTGAACACAAAACAACTGAGCAGCCCCGCACAGTGCTCCGGAGCCAGAGGGTTGAATACGCCGTTGAAAATGAGCTCAGTTAGCAACAGCTCATCGCCAGTGCTGATCTCACATGCGACACGACCCTTGACATCCACGATGTCGTCCGCGGTTGTAAAGCCCAGTCTGCGGAGCACGCGTTTACGGGACTTGAGTTCCTCCATCTGCAAAACGTCATGTGTTGCTTGTATGCGTTTCTTCAATGTGCGCACGCGATCCTGCGCGTCGCGCTGTTTTGTGTACAAGTCATAAAGATCTGGTAAGCGCGAGTCTCTGTGCAGAGGACTGGCGAACATCTTTTGCTCCATCGTTTGGATTTTCTATTTGGGAGGTTATATTTATAATACAAGGACTGAATCATGAACGTGAACCCCCACCTTTACGAGAAGCTTGAACTTTTCGTCTTTAATTTCCATGCTCTCAATCGGATCGAGGAATGGGATACCGTCTGGGAACCTGCGTTGAACCTCGAGGATACTTTTCCACACAGTCTCACGTGGCCCTATCGGGCGCAGATCTTTCGGCAGGTGTATGCGCAGGTGACTTATTCCGTCTAGGGTCGATAGTAATACAGGGACAAGTAGAGGCTCCCCTTTTTGCCCAGGTGGACTGGGGAGCACACCACCTGGGGTGGCTGCAATTATGGTGCGATCTTTCGTTATTGCAGAATCCTGGGAGCAGTTTAGAAGAACATCCACTACATATTGCTCGTGGGGAGGGATGTCGTCCTTCGGTGACGGTAGATTCTGCAAGGATGTCAGCGTAGGTTTCTCTGTGTGGGGATGGCCGATCAACATACCTTCGGCGGGAGCCGTTTCTGGTAATTGATGACAACGCCCCAGCCAAAGTCGAGGTCTTTGTGTCTGACCTTAACAAGCCTGCCAGGTTGCAAATATGGCAAACTATAGCTCGGGTGGTGAACGACCTCGCGAAAATCTGCCGACATTTGATCAAGTTGTTGCCTGTACTCATAATATTGAGCAACGAGCTCTTCATCCGGAATCTCTATCGAGTTTTTGGCATCTTCCTCGCGCCTGAGCTCTGTAGAAAGCGTAAGGGGGATATCATGTAGGCGAAAGAGCTTTTCACACCGTCTTCGAGAGCAGGTACACCGGCACTACTCTGGAACTGCATGAAACAACGTTCGAGCATGTATTCTGGGCTGATGACTTCGATCTTCATCAAGTTGAGAATCATGTTGTATCCCAGGTGAAATGCTGAGTCTAAGCGGTCAGCCTCACCCTTGATCATTGTTTTTGCAGCAGCAGGCTCAAGCTTCTCGTCGCACATCATGATCACTACGCCCCTGTCATCGAGTCCACGGCGGCCGGCGCGACCAGACATTTGGATGTATTCGCCTGAAGACAGGTCACGGAACTCGTGTCCGTCGAACTTGCGGGCGGCAGTGAAGACAACGGTCTTAGCCGGCATATTGAGACCAATAGAAAAAGTCTCGGTTGCAAAGAGGACTTTGATTACACCTTCTTGAAATAAGATCTCAATCACTTCCTTCAGAATCGGCAGCAGCCCCCCGTGGTGAATGCCAATACCTCGACGGAGTAGCGGAAGTATATTTTCGATCTGAGGGAGGGAGCGATCAGATGGTGCAAGACCTGCGATGGCATTCGCGAAAATCTTCTCGACCGTGGCCTGTTCGTCTGCACTGTTGAACTCAAATTTCGAAAGGGTGAGCGCAAGCCCTTCGCATTCACGCTTGCTGAATGCGAAGACGATGACAGGGTTGTAGTTTTTGAGCATAATCATCCTGATGATCTTGGAGATATCGGAAGGTCCTTCAATAGTTTAGCGTTATAGACCTTTGAGGGCTTGAGTGCAGTAGCTCACCTTTTTTGTCCCCCCCCTTTCTTGTTTTCCCTTTGCGACCCTTTCCGCTCTTTGGATCCGCAGGGTCCTCGCCGGCACGTTCTTGCAGCATGCCCATGGCCTTGGAGAAATTGTCTTCCCGAAACTCGCCTTTTTCGTTGAGCACCAAATAGATGCCCTCTCCACCAGCGGGGAAGAGGTAATGCTGTAACGGTGTGGGTCGGAAGTCGGTATACACAACGTGACATGGTTGTTCGTGCGAGCGACATATCCATTCGCAGAATTGCATAGCATTCGGTATGGTGGCAGAGAGAAAGACGTAGCGCACAGTATGTGGAAGCAGGATAATAGATTCTTCCCAGACGACACCACGTTCTTTGTCACGCATGTAGTGGATTTCATCGAAGATGACCCAAGCGACTTCTCGCATGATTTCAGAGCCACGATAGAGCATGGATCGGAGAATCTGCGCACGAACGTCTCAGAATTAGAGTGAGCGCACGACAGCTGGGACGTACCTCAGTAGTCATCACCAGACATGACGCCGACGGATTCCGGGTGACATCTCCAGTCATTAAACCGACGTCACCAAATTCAGCTTCCATCTCACGGTATTTTTGGTTACTGAGGGCCTAGGGAAATGTCAGCATGTGTACAATTATTTTCCCCGTGACCAACTTTGATTGGACTTGTGTAGATGACCCGCTGCTTGTTCTGCAGTGCCTGCGCAATGGCATACTCTGCGACGACGGTCTTTCCTGCACTAGTATGCGCAGACACGAGAACACTCTCGTTTCGTTGGATGGCATGGATGGAAACTTGCTGAAAAGGATCCAAAGTGAACTTGTACTCGCGTGCAGGCTTCGAAGGCGGGACATGGGAGGCAATAGGAACATAAGGATAACCTGGTGGTACGGCGACTTGATGTCGAACCTAGAACAGAAAATTTGTAATGATTCAGAGGACGGTGTTTGCAGCCTCACCTGATGTCGCAACTCTAATCGCGAACCAGCGATTTCAGTCGCACCAGTGAGCCCCGCGCTCGCGGCAACCTCCCTCTTCGCCTCGGTTTCAAACTCATCAACCACGACTGCCGGAACAGAAGCGGATGAAACCTCAAGTCGTTGTCGTTTCGATGGTGGCAAATCCTCTGGTTGGGGGGATAATGATGTAGAATTTACCCGCTTTTGCGGCGGAGGAGAATTGACAGATCGCTTATTGGACGGTGTAGGAGCACCCGCCAGCTGAGAACGTGGGGAGCCGTCTACCTGCATAGCATTGGACGTAATTTCCGAGTCACTCGCTTCAGAGTCATGGTCATGGTCGAGGAAAGAAAATAAATCTGTAGAAGTCATTGCTGAGGGTGAGTTGCCAAGTTTAAGAAAGTTGATTCGATGTGGTTGACGGACGCCTCCGTTTAGTCAGCCCTCAACATTGCTTTTCTCAAACTGACCCAGATCCCTGGTAGTATATCGGATTAGTACACGCGCCTGTCATTTCAACTGACCGCGCGAGAGCGGGGTTCGACTCCCCGCCAGGGAGACTTTTTATATGCGAATCTTTACTATATTGCAATAAAAAAAAGGTTGGTAAAACTATAACCACTGAAGTAGCAGGATGAAGTAGCAGGATGAAGTAACTAGCGCCAACAGCGTTCATCCTATGAGTTCTGCAAAACGGACAGGGCCTCGATGGGTGTCAATCTTTCCTTTTAGTCTAACGGCTTAGTGTGACCTTGCCTTACGGCGTTCCTTCCAGGCAGCAAAGTCGTCTTTCGCTGGGTCATTATATTTCTATCCGCCAAATCGTCAGTCCGCCGCTCATCTGCCACTTTGACAAGGATGGCACATACCGCCTTCTCAGCGTCACTCATTGCCTTCCACTGGCTCGAGGCGCGCTCAGACATGGCCTTGAAGTGAGCGGGGTGATCACCCTCTGTCCGCGGGTTTTCTTCCCACACCTGTCGTATATAACTGAAATCCTGCTTAAAACGTTTGGCCACTGGTGGATGCTCTCATGCACATACCGGAGAAAGCCAGACATCGGGCGGCCATCCCCCGCACTGCGGATACGATTTAAACCCTTGGAAACTCGGCGACGATTCAGCTCGCGCACGATGGCGGGGTCAACGTTTTCGCGCCACTCCTCGAGGCGCTGTTTGTACTCTGTCCGCAGGTCGTTAAATTTCTCTCGGTATTGCTATGGAGACAATCAGACTTCATGAGACAGATTGAATCACATAAAACAAACCTGCTTCTCATGGTCAGGAAGTGCGTGCCAGATCTGAGCACCAGTTACAGCATTCTTCTGTGCGGTCTGGATATTCTCCGCCTTAGGCTGAGAGCGATACCAGTCACGGTACCACAGTACAAAAGCACTACCAGGTCGGCTGGGCGGGAAGTCCTTGGGTTCTATTTTGACTATCAAGTGGGTCAGATCAACACTCAGGCAGAGGCGAGGAGAAGCATACTCTTCTTCTTCTTCTTCTTCTCCGCTTTTGTACTGTGCTTCGCATTACTTTTACTTTTGCTCTTGCCCACCACGTTGGAGCTCGCTCCAGCCTTTCTACCCGGCTTTGACTCAAGCTCAGATTCTGGATCTGCTGTAGGCCCAGAGCTGAAGTTACTACGGGTGGTTACAAGATCCCTCTGCATGACCCATGTGAGGCGGCGGTTGGAAAAGATAGGACGCGTTGCGAAAATTTGCGCGGTTGGAAAGGAACCAAAGCGCAAAAGTGCACGTCCGAGTATGAAAGATGTCATAGTGGGTGAGCGTTGGAGAACGGCCTAGGGGTCAGTTCAGCGCGTCGCGTCAGGGACGGCGGAAAAGGAACTGTGGGATAGATGCTCCTATCTTGGTTAAACTGATAAGATTAGATCTCTAACATTCCCGCTCGCACCGCCATGTCATCTGCCGCATCATTGCCCGAAGGTCTCTTTTTTGACCTCATTTCAACAGAAGAGGTGAACTTAGTCTATGAGTTGGAGGTTAAAGGCGAGCCTACTTTTATTCTTTATCATGTCCTCTCTCACTGTGGGTTTCTGAGTCTAGGTTTTCCAACCGAAGAGGCGGCTACCATCGAGAAGCTGTAGTAGGTTTTCCGTGCCACAACCTACTACCATTCTCACAGACGGATTGAACCATTACAAACTATCAGCTTCCGTCGGGAAAATGCCCCAGAGCTCTTCCTCGGCGCTTTCGTACCTCAAATAGATGGTGGACGTGACCTCATTGGTTATGTAGACGGCGTGCTCTCATCTGAGGCTACACTCACCCCTGAATCTATGTCCACGCATGTACCTGGCGCACGTACAGTGTTGATCCATGGTGTGTGTGTGCGTGCTGACTTACGCCGACGCGGTATTGCCACCACCCTCATTGCGGAGTACCAACGGCGCCTGGCGGGGGGTCCCTACGAACGGGCCCTTCTCATCGCGCACGAGGACAAGGTCGCCTTTTACGAGCATATCGGTTTCAAGTCACGCGGTTTGAGCACCATATCCTTCGCAGGCGTCCCCTGGGTTGAACTCGAATGGGCTGTGCCCGTCGATAAGCCAACTGGTTCCCAAGATATTCCACAAACGATCTCATCTGGAATCCTCGAAGCCTTGCAAAGCCAGAGTGCCTCCGTACGACGCCAAGGCCGACTACTTTCGACTTTTCCGAGTGGTATTCTTGATGTTTCTGAAAAGGGCGATACAGCGGCCAATCTTTATGATCTACTCTGTGTAAATGAACGTTGCGGAAGCATTATCCTCAAGCGAGGGGTAGCCGTCCTTCAAGAACGGGAATGCATCCAGGTGAGTGCCTTTTAGAGCATCTGTCGGGGTAGAGTATTATCTCCGGCACAGATGGAACCCCCTGGCAGTGGCCATCCAGACCTCCCGGGTCTACCTACCCCGCCTGAGAAGACACACTGGTGGCTTGTAACTCCATCACCCCTGCTATTCGAGAATATCGGCTTCTCCAAGCCTGTGCATTCAGGTCCGTGCACTTTGTGAATTATAGCCCATGTTCTTATCTCATGGTTACGTAGACAAGCCTCTGAAACTCCTTGCATGTGCAGAATGTGACCTCGGTCCTGTAGGTTGGTGCGAACCTGGTGGGAACGAATTTTGGGTGGCATGTCAACGCGTGCGGTACAAGGTTTGACGTTGGATCCATCAACCCAGAGTGACGAGTATATCTACCCATTTTGAATGACAATGAATGGCTGACAAGTACCAGCGAAGCTATGCGCTCATTCCCAGTCGCTATAACACTCCCGACGACACGAGTAAATAGAGAACCGATCAACCGTCATCGTTGTCTGGTACGGAAAGGATTATGACGACAACATATTACACGTGTAAATACATTTAACATTCACCTGATTACATTACCGTGTCTATCGAGGCGCCACTTCCTCATCATAGATTGAGTCCCACAAAGACCAGGCAACATGTAGACCGGTCGTTGATATGACTTGAAGGACACTATCTGGTACGGTACCATCAACAGTTCCGACCATGAACATTGCACAACGAAAACGTTTTTGCGCAGATCGCCCTGGGGCTCGCTTCCTAGGGCACCATCGCCGGTCTATTGATACCCATGCTCTAGGACAAGAATCAGTCGAAGTGGGGTTGGAGAGTTCAATTGCCAGTGTCTTATGACAAAGCCTCAAGTCGCGGCCGGAAAGCCAAGTCGACTAGAGGGCAAGGAAACTTCCGACGTGATAGATTGTCTACCTTCGTTATTCATATTCACGACATCGCTCTCGCACCGGCTGTAAGGTCAAGCGTGTCGCAGACCTTGCAACAATGTTCCATCAACCAACGGAGCAGGTTTAAAGCGCGGCGAGAGAATGCCTGATAAGGAGTAGGGAGGGGAGGGGAGTGTTGAGAAGGGCCTGTGTCACACTTGTATCATAGAAAAGTAAACGCTCATCAGATGGTACTGCATCATCGAAACATGTACAATTCTTGAAGCCACTTCTCAAACATTCACCTGTGTCTATGTAAAAAATTTCCTATTTTCATTGGGTCCAAATAGGTCATGCCTGATTTCCGGGAGCATCTGTGCGGGTATATCAGAACCATGGGAATCAACAACACTCGGAGGACGCACCCGGTCCTCAAGGAGTCGCAGGCGCTCATCGAGAGTGTTATCCAGCGTTATACGGCGCGTTCCACTGATGAGCTTGACACCGCCGGCACTGCGCATCCGACAGTTAAAGTACATACATCTACAAATGAACAACGTACAGGTCATCGTTTAGTGAGGCATCCAACTCGACCTCCACCTGACGTCCGCTGATCTCGTAGTAGGCTGCCTTCGCACCATCTAGCGCACGCGCCGCGATAGCCTTGTCCTTGGCACGCGTGTATACAGTAACAGTTGGTTCAAGGAGTTGAAGAAGACCTTGCACAAGTACGCCTTCGAGAAATTGGACGTAGCGCGCCTCGTCGCCAGCAAGTCGCGCGATTTGAGTGCGGGCGGATGCGAAAAGGTCCTGAAGATGTTCCTCTCGGCGGTGTAGAAGACGGAGTCGAGACTTGTTCGTCAACGTCGACTGTTGGCTATCGAAGGGGCAGTTCTTTATTTTGTGTTTTTACTACAGCAAGAATGGAAAGGACGAACATCTTTTGTGCTGTCTCTGCACCCTTGCGCTTCTTGTCAAACTGCGCATCAATAGCCTGCTCCTCTTGCTTTACGAGTTTTGCCTATCATAATCAGGTGAGTTACCACCTGCAAGTAGATATGACCAGAGTGAGGACCTTGTCAATTGCGAATTCCTCGTCTGCCTTCACTTTGATCTCCCGGGCCTTCTCTAGGGCCTCTTGTTTGATGAACGCGACCTAGGGCCACAACGCTGGTGTCATCATCGCCCGAGTAAAGAAACACGTCGAGAAACAAACCATCTTGTTCATCTCGCTGAGCACCTCGTCATCATTTAATGGTCTGGAGGCCATATTAAAGGAAAGAAATCAAGGATATTTTAATCAGAAGCAAAGAAAATGGGGAGATAGACCAGGCGGACCGGTAACCGGTGTGGGTGGTAGAAAATAAGATGTTGCCAAATGGAGTACCGGCCCGATATCCGGGCTACACTCAAGTGCGCATTAAAGTAGCAAAGTAGCAATTAAACGTTAAGTCTACTGTCGGTTCTCAGGCTCGCGCGCAAGCTGGCGCTTGCTTCGGTTCCTCGGCCGCACCTTGGAGTACCACTCCCATGCAAGTCGCACAACTTCTCCGTCAGCATCGTATGGCGTCGGAATTTCTGAGTAACCCGGACGCGCCGTGGGGTGTCGCACATAGACGACGGAACATGTCGGAAAGGAAACCTCGAGATATGCGGGGATAAAGATGAACGGGGATGCGTAAGCAGGCAGGTTAAATGGGGTAAGGTCTTTGTCTTTAACAGAGCTCGAGTCCTGAGCATGTAAAGATTGTTGAGAAGTGGACTCTTCAGTAGAATTCGACGTGTGATTTTTGAGCTCGCCTGCAGCCGGCTCTTCTGAGGATTGGTCCGTGCTTGGGGTCCTCGGGCGAAGGAAAGGGATGACCTTTGGGTCGACAGATATCATGTCTCCTGGTGCGAGGCGAGTGTTCGCGTTTTGATGCTGCTACTGTGTTAATTGAAGCGGTACGGTAGAGAGGACGATGTTGGCATACCTTCTTCCCGTTAAGCAACACATAGCCATGTATAACCATCCTCCGTGCGTCATACACACTATGTGCCAGGCACGCGCGGAAAATGACCACATCGATGCGTCGCTCAACTTCCGAGAACATGAAACTGCCCACAGGTGGCAAGTCCTCCTGTTCTTCCCCGTCAATCTCCTGCCGCCTCGCCTTTGCATCTTTATCGACCGCTTTCGGTAATTTTGCCCATCTGCTAAGTTGGGTCGTGTAATCTTCTGTTTGTCCTCGCCGTGGACGAACGTCTGGGAGAGTGGTGGGCAGGTACCAACGCTTGAAGACATTCTCGTTGATTAAATCACCATGGTAAGCGCGCACTAAACGCTTCGCAATCCAACGCTGCTGGAAAAGTGATTTCTGTGTACGTGTAAAGTCGGTTTCCTTTGCAAGTTCGCCAAGGGAGCGCCGCCAGAGGTTATAAAGGTTCTCCCGCGTCCAGCTCTACGCGGACAAAGTAATGAGTGATGCTATAGTGGGAGAGAGTAGGAATAAATCTACCATACGAGGGAGGGCCCTCTTGAAATTATAAATATGAAGGTCTCGCATTCTACGAGACGACGAAGCTGAAGAGTGAGAAAGGACGCGCGACTCGAAAAGTTTTGTTGACGCGTGAGCGCACTTGGTCAATGGATCCATTCACTCCTCGGCCACGTACCGTCGGGCGCAAGAATAACTTGTCCTTATCAACAAAGGAATATGCTAAAGTGTGTCTAACACTAGATCAATGTCCTGAGATGTTCTCTTTACCACTTATCGTCAGGTGACAGGGACTATCGCTTCTGCACGGAGGAACCGTCGTCGATTCGAAGATGAAGAACAAACCAACGGACGCGTCTCACCACCATCCGATTCACGATGGAGAGGTGCGTTTTTACGACTACTCGACGCCCTTTCGACTCTTCAGGACTTTGCCTAGAACCGTCCTTCATTTCAGAAGAATCTTTTGTCCGCGCACCGCTAAATTCACGTGTTGTTTCGGGCGCAACCTCGACAAAGTCAAAGGGAAAGGCGAAAGAAGAATCCCTCGACGCGTTTCCTCTGGAAGTGCAAGAGGCGATGATTCTTGAAGATCTCCTCTACGTCCTCATGGTGTGTGATCTACCATCCTTACACAGTTCGATCTCTCTCAACGTGATGAGAAAGGGTATCGAAGGAGCCCATATCACATATCATGAGGATTATTCACCGGAAGATGATGATGCACTCCAGGGAATACGATTCTCGGTATCTAAACGGCTCGGTACGCCCATTCTAATTTTCTTCTATGACACAAGATCTGAGAATGCTTTCAGACCCATCATTACACGATTTAGTGGAAAGGGTTCTTCCTCTCGCTACGTATTACACTGCAATATCCTCATTCATTGAGCTGCGTGGTCACCTTGACTTCGGACGCGTCAATCACGCGCTTTGTGCGGCCCTTCGTGACATGCTCAAGGTGTGTCTAGACGCGCCTCTGCAGATCTTTCTAACCTCGCTCAATGACACGCACACAGGAATATCAGACCCTTCTTTCTCAACTTGAACACGCCTTTAACACATCCCCACAGTTCACCCTCCAAAAACTCTGGTTCTACGTTCATCCCACTATCCATACCCTCTCTCTCATCTATCAGCTCACCACTGAGCTTGCGACCACAGAAAACCCTGAAAATGACAGCTCGTTATCTTCCGGTGAAGACCCCGAGGATGCCGCGCGGAACGAGGCCCTTGGCCTTGGAGGTGCAAAACTCAAAGCTGTTCTATCTGAAATAGAAGCAGGTGCGGATGGGATCATCGTAAAAGGCGGGGAAGTTCTTTCTATTCTCCATACAAGGATGCAACATACTGCGGGTGACCCCGCGGCACGCTCGCTGTATGGTACATTATTACGTGCAGCTGGTCGGCCATACGTAGAGATGCTTCAGCAGTGGACGCGAACGGGTACCCTCACGGATCCATACGAGGAATTCTGCGTCAAAGAAAGCAGATTCATCAACCGTGGGACACTTGAAATGGATTACACGGACGAATACTGGGAACGACGATATACGGTGAGCTGCTCACCCTCAACGTCCTGGGCCAAATTGACGACGTGAGATAGTTGCGTGATGGTTCGACCCTTGGCTCCTTGAACAAACGGCACCAAGCAGGCGTGCCTCCGCCCAGGGCTGCTAGTGGTCGCTTACCTGGGGGCGCGTGCATCCCCCCGTTGCTGGAAAGTTGGAAGCATAAAGTCTTGCTGGCTGGGAAGTATCTAAATGTGATCCGTGAATGCGGAATAGAGGTACAGAAAGTCACCAACCCACGCGACGATGACCTAGCCATGGATGACGAATGGTTAGCGTTCCACAACATACCTAGGCACCTCACACGCTTACCCCCAGTTTTGAAGCTTCTACAAGTTCATCGAAGATGACTACTCGCATGCGAACCGTACTCTTCTTCAACTTCTTTTGCGTGACCAAGGCCTTGTACCGCGCCTCTACTGCCTCAAGCGTTGCTTCTTCCTATCCCATTCCTCATACCTTACTCACTTTCTCGACCTTGCTCATACTGAACTGCGCAAAACCTCCAAAGCCGTATCTCTTGTAAAGCTTCAGAGCCTGCTTGACCTTGCTCTCGGTGCAGACGCACATGGTGATGACATGGCCCTTCGTGAGGATGTGCGTGTTACGATGGCGACGACTGGGCTCTACGAATGGCTACTCCGCATCGTCAACGTCAGCGGTGTCATTGGCGATGAAGGTGATGCCGCTGGTGACGCTGGGCAAGACGAGCACCATAACAATAAAAAGGGGAAAGAAAAGGATGAGAAAAAGCCCATGTTAGGTCGGTCCCTGGCAATCCGTCGGCTCCAAATATCGGCTCATGGCACCTCTTTTAGCTATCGATGCTCTCCAGCTTGACTTCAACGTCAAATTTCCGCTTTCCCTCGTCATATCACGCAAGACCATTTTGCGCTACCAGCTCCTTTTTCGCTTCCTTTTACACCTCAAACACGTCGAACAAGCGCTTTGTGCAATGTGGCTCGAACAGCAAGGTCCGGTGTGGCGTCGCACGGACGTACCACCCGACTTTGCGGCATGGCGCCTCCGCTTGTTCGCGCTGCGAGCGCGGATGCTGGCGTGGGTGCAACAAATCCTTGCCTTTGTCACCCACGAGGTTCTCGAGCCGAACTGGCGCGCTCTCGAAGCGAAATTGTCCAAAGTGACGACGGTGGACCAACTTTTGCGTGATCATGTCGACTTTTTGGACACATGCATGAAGGAATGCATGCTCACCAGTTCGAAATTGTTGAACGTAAGCCCCACAATATCCCCTGTCCTTGTCGTCCCACTCTCTGACGCGCTGATTGGGGGCTGGAATAGGCCTTTTCCAAGCTTATCGTGACATGTTCGACGTTCGCATTGTACACGTCCTCATTTACAAAAGACGCCAACAAGGCACTCCTTGCTGCAGAGGCTCCAGAGGGCGACAGTGGGGCTAAAAAACGGTCCGACTTTCTGATCAGATTTGAAACGAATTTCAATCATTGGCTCAAGGTACGGTCTCTTGTACTCGGCTTGCTTTAGAAAGCTCAAAGTACCGTTGCTTAGATTCATATCAACTGCGTGCAGTTCTACGCATCCAGCGAGAACGTGTCCCTACTACCCCTCGTCGTTCGCCTAAATAGCATCAAGCCAACGACATAAAACAGTATCGTACACCGATAATCTTTACCTCGTATTTGTTTTCCGAAATCTTGTATCATCATGCTGCTCTGAAACCTGTAGCATAATCTAACTATTCTCCTCACCGCATCTAATGCGTTGCTATACCACCTTTCCCAGACGATATATAGGATATTGATAGGTGTACGCAGGGCACTACTTTCCATCGATTTGCAACCACATGCTCCATTGGTGTCTCTCTTCCTCGCTGCCTTCGAATATCCATGGTATTTCTTGTACCTCAGCAAAGCCTTCTTTCGTTGAAGGGGCCTCAAAGGCGTCCGCAAACCCTATGATCGCCGAGTAGGGTACTAGCGAGCGTGTCGGCTATGGTGTTTTGATGAGTGGGACACTGGAGGTTGTTGATAGACACTACGCACTTCCCGAGCTATGACTGATGTCGGCCTGGCGTACGTTCGGTAAAGGTTGTTGTGCCAGGCAAGCTCAGCGGAACCTCTGAAAACGAAACACCTGTAGCTCCTAAGTATGCGGATGGAGCAACGAGCCCAAAACACGATACCGTGCCGATACTTGGAGGCGCTTCGCAATGTCAAGGTAGTACTTGCGCGTCTGCACGTCCCGATTCGTGTTATCTGCATACGATGCCGAGGTAAATGGATAGCAGAGATAAGACGAAGGCGAAAGCAAACCAATGACGCAGCTCTTCCCGACCACTACCGCCTCCTCGGCGGCCTTGACACATTTCGGCCGCGAGCCCAGGGTATCTTGGTTCACATGCACATAACCTGCTGGGGCGAAATGCGTGCGGTAGAACGTTGACTTCCCTAGGCAGGGTGGACCAACGAAGATGACGATCTCCGGCTTCTGTTCAGGGGGTAGAACGGACGGAGCCGAGGGGGATTGAGGTTCTACAACTTCCGATGTTTGACCCGACAGCATACGGGAAGCACGATTATAGTAGTTCTCACCTTCCTTTAGAGAGGAAACGTGGAATCCAGGGAGCGTATAGGGTGCTGGAGAGATCTTGAGGAAATATTCCTGAGATTAATCAGGACATGCGGTCGCTTTATGGTATATAGGGATGAGACCCACTTCTGGTGTATAAAACTGGACTCCAACGTTGAGAGCAAACTTCCTATCTGTCGATGCAAAATCGCCGGCGCGTCCGGCTGCGTCGCCCACATAAAATGAAGTGTTTTTATCTTGGCGACGGTGAGCGAGAGAGCTACCAGAAGGGACACGAATGAACCTATCGTGATTCCATCTTGAGCAAAAATGCGCTCGAGTTCCAACCACATCCCAGGCATGGGCTTCCTATGTCCATCTTTTGCGGTCGCCGCAAAGATTCGAAATGGAAGCTCGGGAACCTAGAGTTGCCAAGACGTTAAACACAAAACGTGAGAGTTGTGGGCGAATACTACGCACGGCCGCAGCAACTAAGGGAATCTTTTTCTTCCAATCTACGAGGCCGGCCGACTTCAAGTTCTGGTTCGAGATCAACACGATAGAATACCTGTGGATCAATAAGTTCCCAATCAGCCCGTCACGGCGTTGGGGGGATGGTAAAAGTGCAGGGCTCACCCAGAGTCGTGCACTTCCTTCAATTTCTGCGGTACGACAGCCTTCCACCATTCCCACTCGAGCCCATGCGCCGTCTTTTGAAACACGCGTTTAGTACCGCCGCCCTTTGAGCCCTTACGCCCAACTTGGCTGAGTGTATATGGTGACTTGATGACCGTGCCATCAAGATCGAACGCCGCGACGCGCGATGATGCGGTCGGCGCGAGATGGACGCCGTGTAGACAGCTGCGGGACGGACCGAGAGAAGGCGTGAGCCACCTAAAAGGCTTTTGCTCAGTTTCGCCATCTCCCGCTCCACGTTTCTCGAAGATTGGGAAGACTGATGACAAGAGGTGGTGGGGCAAAAGTCAGTGGACTGAGACTTTAAGATTCTGCGACACACGTACGTCTGGGCGAGTTCTCGTCCCCTGTCTCGCCACGCTTTCGCTTTACAGAAGTGGAAGAAGGCTCGCTGCTGGAAGCAGACATGACGATGTTACTTGCGGTCTGATGATATAGGCAGATGGTGTAGTAGTAGGGAATGGTGCTCACAACACGGCGCGCAGGCGTCAAAAGCATCCGAGTCAGAGCACGATAAAATCATAGTTACAACATCAATCGTACTACATGTAGAATACACATGCGTTTTACCAAAAAATTTGCAAGACTATACTGAGACCGATCCGGACTGCCTCTTCGAAACGAATCACGAATAGACAAGGGGGAGGACAAAGCGGGGCGCCGATGCAGCCTCAGGTGGTGGCGCATTTTCGATGTGAGGAAAACAATTCACGCAACGGCGGTGAAAAAAAAACCTGATCGAGAGCGATCCAATCTGGCAGTCGTCTATATGCATTTGATCCCAAAAAAATTGGCGTTTGGCGGTCGTCTCAAGGCCAGTTGAGCGACAAAGGCCAGGCTGTCTACAGTGCGGGACTGTAGCTGGCGCTAACGCTCTCGCTGAGGTGTTCGTCCGCGGGGTTATAGGTAAACCCACGGAATTGATCCTGCACAGTTTCCGAGAGTTGTGAGTCCTGCACAACTGAGTCCTGGGCAGTCTCCGACGTGAACTCTTGGTCAAAGTTTGCTACATCGAGTGCCGATTCGACCGATGGCTTGAATGGCGGTTGGATCTTCTTCTGCATCAGCCTGTAACAGGTGGTATTAACGCAGGCCATAAGTAAATCTACGCGTGTAGTCACCTGTTCCAGTCGATATGTCGTGCGAAAAAGGGATGCCGCTTGATTTCTTCCCCTCCATTGATACCGAGGCGCCGTGCTGGGTCACGCTGCAGCAACGCCGCAATCACGCCCTGTGCCTCCGCAGACATGTCCGGTGGAAACTGTAGTGGGTCAGACAAGATGCGCTGATACATCACGTTTACGTTCTCGTCATAGAATGGCGGAAGGCCAGTCTGACAAGTGGGTTAAGCAAGCAGGTCCCGGTAGACGACATGTGACTAACCATCATCTCATATATCAGCACACCGAGAGTCCACCAATCGACGGTCTTTGTATAGCCTTGTGATTCAAGCAATTCGGGAGCAATGTACTCGGGTGTCCCGCAGAAGGCTATGTCATGAACATTAGATCGGATCACCATAAATCCCCGGGCCAACGCACTGTTTGTCCTGTCTGTTTCTGACATATTCAGCTTGCACAGTCCAAAATCACAGAGAGCGATATGGCCAGTATAATCCAGGAGGATATTCTCCGGCTTCAGGTCACGGTAGACAACGTTGAATATGTGGAGGTGTTCCAATGCGCACAGCAATTCGGCGGCGTAGAATCGGCTCCGATTTTCGTCGAACCTACCCTCGCGCTGTAGGTGATAGAATAGCTCGCCTCCATTCACTGAGAAAGTGTTGAGACAAGATCACAAAAAGTTTCGATAATAGGACATAACACACCGAACGACATCACTAGGTACAACTTGTCTGGGTTCTGGAATGAGAACTTGAGGGGAACAATAAACGGGTTGTTGACTAGCGCCAAAACGGTTCTCTCGGCGAGAATATGTGTAATCTCGCCAGGCCGACTCGCTATGTTGGCTTTGCGAATCGTTTTGAGAGCATAGATACGTTGCGTGTCCTTCTTGCGAACCTGCATCACCTTTCCAAAGGACCCTTTCCCAATCACTTTGAGCAGGTCAAACGCGTCGATCGTGAGGGTTTCATGCCGGGCAGGCTTATACGCAATGGCAAGATGGAATGACCCAGAGCCTGATGTCGCAGTGTACCATTGATCCGACACATGCTATGGAATATGGTCATCAGGAAGTTCGCAAGGATGCAGTGGAAAGAGGGGCACACATGGGCATCTAACACGGGAGTTAGTTCCAAACGCCCGATAAGAAGATCGTTTCCCATGTTATCTTGTCCTGGCATGCATTGCGCGGTGCGAAGATAAGCGGAAAGTGAAAGATTGGACGTCCGAGAGACGTCGCTAGGGACGGATGGGTAAAATGCAAGAGATAAATCTCCTGAATGATGTACAATGATCAAGGGCTCACAAGTCTGCGCGATAGTTCCAAACTGGATTTGCGAGATCACCGGCAAGGGAATCAATTAAGATCTCATTCTTGTCGAATTCTAGAACGATGTAAGGGAGCCACCAGTAACGCCGTCGTTGCATGCTCTCGCGATTGGAGGATGATGTGCGGGGTGGAGGACCAGCATCAAGGGCTTTTTGAATCACATCCGGGATGCGGACGCCCGGGGAGAGAACGAGGCCACGACCTGAGAAAAGTGGGCGATAAGTGAATTGCCTGCACAGACAGATCGAGGGGTTGCTTGCGCAAAGGCTAGGATGAGATGGTAAAATGCGCTTGGAATAGTTACCTGAGAAGATACGGATTGTGAGGGTACCTGAGCGGAAGCTTGGTTGGTGGGCGATTTGAGCCGGCATGGGTGTTGTAGAGCGGGAGGGGATTGGGATGGGGGTGATTGAACGAGAGGGAGGACCGAGATCCTTGTGGTTGTTTTCTATCGAAAAAGGTGATTAGAGAAGAGGTGAAGGTATCAGGTAGGCGAACAGGATACTGAGAACGAAGTTGGATATGAGATCAAATAGATCAACTTACTCTTTGATGTGCCGAGTTTCCACGACATTTTGGTGGTGGTGTTGATCTCGCCAAGGACAACTCACCTTTGTCCAAGAAGCATGGACGACTGGTATTTACAAAATCTCGGGACAAGTCGAGGTGAGAGAATACGACATGATAACTCGTGACAACTCAGTCACCTTAGCTACGCTACGCTACGTATGATACAACATCCTCCCACCCACTTCCACTCGCTGGCACCTCGGCCGACCGTGACAGATCAGCTGCGGAACAACGGGAAAAGACGGATCCTCGGATCTTATCGCCTTGTCCCGGGCCTTAGCAGGGAAATCGGACCCTAGTATCGCAACGGGACCAGTATTTATCCAAAATCAGTATCTTCTCGTCGTCACGGCACCAGTCGAAACCTTGTTCTGCGTAGAGTGGTCCCCTTTGTGTACTGATTAGGTCTGTCATCAACGGTTTTCTACTTGTAGACGACTTGTTGATTGGTGGCGCGGCGCATTTTCTCGGGCCACTAGCCAACAACTTGGTTTCTCAACTCATTCCCTATGTAGGCCAACGCAGACCGTTATTTTGTTTCCCCAACAGCCAGCTGTGAGGTCTAAGTTTAAGTTTGGTATATCATCCTCAACGTCCTTATCGGAGTGAGCCAAGGCATTGGCATTGACACCATACGCCGGATCGAGGTACTTAACAAGGTAGCAATGGTATACTTGCGCTGCACAACTAGCGTTATGAACTGTCACTCCCGAGTGCAATACTTTAATGTAACTGGAATAGCGTCCTCTTTACTAATGGACCCTTCATTGACACCTCTGTGCATTACGTCGTTTCTGGCACACCGCCGCGAAAGTGGCCTTGGGCTGGCGAACCCCTCCCTCTGCTGTCTTGCACCCCTCTCTGGGGCCGTTGCAGTTGTCTCGGACGTGGTGGCGGCGGCGATGGAGAGCGGACGCGCGGATCGGTGCGCAGTAGGGCGTCAAGGTTTCCACCCATCCCGAGGCGCAACACTACACGTTGACAATCCTCCCGAAAGCGCACGATGACGTTGGGTCTGATGGGCCCGGCGAGATTCTGCGATTCGGAAGGTGACATCAGCCAAGACACATGTCTGGAAGGGGCTGGCTCATCCCTTCTGTGACAGCTAAGTTTACCTTTGCCGTAATAAAGGGGTCTGCCACGCAGAGAATCTGAGACTCCCACAGGGACGGCTGTGCCGTGTCTTCTGCCTCCACGGTAGGTTCGACATCCTCTTCAGCTTCTCTGGAGTTGCGATCGACTTCGGGAGTTTTATCATTAAAGTCATCTACCTCGTCTTCATCCTTCTCCGTAACAGGTGGCACCTCTACGCGAGGACTCAGAACTACTGAGCCCTGCTTCGCCTGAACTTTCTGCGATTCCAAGTCTTCAACGTCAGTCTCCGACAAAGGATTTTCCTCCTCTGCCTTCAGCAGAGACATCTCAGATCCGCCTCCCTCGAGCGGTGCGTTCGAAGAGTGCCGGAAATGGCTGAATGGGCCGTCTCTTAGACTCTCAACCTCTTTTGTGTTGCATGGAACTTCGCGAGGTACAACACCGCCCAAGCGAACGCTCATCATGTAATTGCGGTAATTGTGCTCATGACCCCAATACCTTGTTATCTGTCAGGCGATCGATTGATAGCTGTGAAAAGCAATGACTCTACCGTACTGAAACCAGTCCTGCAAAGCCTGTTCTACAGTGACAGTCGCAGGAGGCGTCCAGTTTGGCATTTTCTTCCATCGAGCATCACAGCGGATCCTTTCTTCTGTTCTTGTTCGCAGCCAGAACGTTCTACCTTCCAAAAGTTCGGGGCCTTCTTGTAAATTTGGTAGCAAACCCCTTGTCTTTGAGACATTAGCAAATGGTTGACACAGAAATATAAAGGGGTGAGGGGGAAAAAGTGTATGGCACCTGTAGGAGCCCGATTGTCATTATTGCGAGCGTATAGCTACTAAATGTGATTGGCATCCCGGGCTCGCCCGCTGGATTGTTGTAGCCAAGCGGACGGGCCCATCGCTTGATAACAAGAAGCAGTGGCCGAAGCGCCGGCAAAATATTACAATAATGCTGGATGAGAGAAGTGTTGATAGAACCCAGCTGATCGTTTATATTCAGGTCGCAATGGATGCCAGTGTTAGGATCTTTAAACTTCACTTGAAACGAGGATGACAGATTGGATGCACTTTGCATGAACCATAGAAATTTGGACCTACCTATAGGCACATTCGCTTTGGGGACCGTTCGGAGTATCTGGAGGCCAGATCGTTTGAGGACGCGACTCACCTCGCTGTAGCAACCTGTAAGGCAAAGTCGATGGCTCACGTCAGGGAGAGCGCACCTGATCTTGTAGATCCCTAGGGACGTCAGTTCAGACAGCAGCACGCGTCGAGAAGCGTAAAAACGGTACGAGGTAGTGAACTCAGATCGACATCAGGTGTGAATCCCGCCATCCTATCCGGGTCCTGTTGTAGCCTCTTCATTTACTCAGAAATGAGCCATAATACAAACATGCCCACAATGACTACCAGGTCGAGATCGCTGGTCGGTCCATCGACGCCATATTGTGTACTCCCGAACACCTCAACTCTATATTGGGAGCCAAACCTATTTTGAATGCAATTCGTAATGTTCGCCACTGTTCGTCGACGCATCTCACGTATCGTTCGACCCGGGGCAATCGTCTAAGATGGCCAATAAAGTTAGACACGCGACCGGTTCTCAAGGGGCGGAGAGCGCTAAACGTACATGGTACATCTTCATCAATTCTTCCCGTACATGTGCATTTGAATAATGCCACCGACTTTCCATGCGAATTCCAATAAGTGAACTTGAGACCGTAGAACGAAGCGGAGACAATGGCCGACTGCAGCCGCGCTGCTCAGCAAGGATTTCTGGCTTATAGTAAGGTCCAAATATAGAGTATAGCGGACGAGCGTTCTGCAAAAGCGTTACGCAAGATTCTGCTAGCACGGAAAGGTAGTGTAGTGTGCTCCGGTTTACATTGAACGCATGATTCTGTGCAACACGTCAAGCTGCAGGAACGAAACTCCATGGTGTAACGTACGTGGGTGATAACAAACGGATCAGGAGCGATTAGCTGATGGCGAGACCAGGGTGAATTCGTCTCGTCGAAATTTCGTAACTCGCCAGCAAGCCTTCCATCAACAATGTTCGGGTGGTTTATGCGAATTATAGGCCAGTTATCACCTTCACCTCTGCGTATTCTGTGAAACTTCTTAGCCACGAACCATCTTTTTTTTCGTACGCTCATCAGCACACCGGACGAATTACTAGTCAGTGAAGTCTCCCCACCTTAGAAACTCCAGCAAGGACAGTGAAAAGTCACGGTACGAGAAAGGGCACAACGCATAAGAAACATCAAGCAGTGCTGGTTGGTTTGGCCCTTCCTTGGTGTCAAATTGCATCCATATTGTGGCTGTATAATGCGCAGCAGCTTCCGCCTGCTCAACTAGGAGAGAAGTCTGGCGTCCTGCGTCCGTAAGTATTGATACCTCTTGTTCCTGTGCCCGCGTTAGAAAAGTACGAATTCTGGAAGGTAGAGCTGAGCTAAACCTGGAAAAACCTGATCAGGAGAAGGTATAGCGTCCCCGGGCTAATCTGTTTGACATCCCAAGATCGCATCCAAACAAAAAGGAGGCTAATCATGAGACGAAAATGCGGATTTCTTCGACTATATAGGTGCAACAGATTATTTGTGTGCCGGATTGTGGGGTTAGGAAGAGACAATCTGAATTGTTCCGGAGATGTCGCCTCAAGAACGGCAGGGTAGACAATTTCTGTTTTGGGTAATCGTTTGTACTGTGGCCATCGAAACGCGCCATCTTCCACGTGAGGGGGAGGGTCATCGTGGTTCCTTACTGGCCCACTATCACGCCGCTGGACGTCGGCAGATTGAATGATGCCATCAAATCCCCAGTCCTGTAAGAATGCAGCTACACGACTGTCGCCGATGAGCTGCTGTGTGTCGTGTAAACTGTACGATCGAGGCACCTGGGGTGATAGACATCAGGCAAGTTGTTCAAGTCAACACTAGGAGGAAGCCCCTCGGGATAATTCTTGTCCTAGCGTGGTGCCATAACGTGACCGGCATGCAATAGTTGTGCGCGCGGGCGTTCAGTTAGCCGGTTAAAGATCAAGGTGAAAGGAATAACTCGTACGACAATCATTAGGTCCACAGGGGAAATGTCCAAGTCTTCAGCGTAGTACTGCATGCCAGTGTCTTCGACGTCAAAATTCAGTCCGGCAACAGACCGGATTATTTCGCGAAGTCTCTCGTGTAGATTAAGACGCGCTTGAAGTTTCTCCTGTGAGGGCGCAAAGGCCTAGGGAAGATGACTGGGTTAAGAGGGCGAACTGGAGCGCACAGGGCTAACTTGACGTGAACTCACTAGGACCAGAGATTGTGCGTCGTAGAATAATTGGGGATGAGGCCTATGGGACTTCGACATGGCGGTTGGTAGGAGTGTTGTACGGTCTTGTGGATGTCGAAATTCCCCACTACTAGGCAGGGCGCTAACCCGATGACGCGTAATCAAGTAATCACTCATCTACCAGCCCTGAGATAGTGACTGTCTATTGATATCAATGTATTGCACAATTTAATCTATTTTTCCCTGTTTTTTGCCCTTCCTCTTCTTCCGCGAGCCTTCAGTCGTGCTGCTGTCGGCTAGCTCCACGCCATCCCGCGCGCGTTTTTTCTTTCGCCCTTCTAACGCTTCAAGAGCGACCTCGGCTGGTGCTGCCTCTATTAGCCCCTCTCCTAACAGCTTACGTTCTACAGGACTGCCGGGCTCTGCAGACTCAACAGCTGAACAGCCAGGTATGACCACCTTCGGCTCCGAGAAGACGGCGCGATACGTTTTACGAGTTTCTGGAAGGTCATCGGCCGTGAACAACAAGAGGCAGGAGTGAAGGAACGAGACACGCACGTGCACGAAGGACGAGAGATTTTGGCGTAGTAGTAGCTGCGTCATGAGCCAAATTTTGTGCAAGGCCAAGGAACGTTATCCTTACGCTCACAGTTAGATTAGCCACGCAAGGCTAAAGACTACGCACAAGTTTCCTATGTCTTTGGGGGCACGTAAATCGGCAACGTTCAAACCACCACAAGTGACGATGAGCCCTTTCCCTTTCGTTACGCGGACGACCTCGCGTGCCGCCGCCCACCAGTTGCGTTTTGTGGCACTATCGAGCGCGCTCGCATACGGAATCTCAAAGACTGCACCGTTGCGCAATGCAGTGCGCACCATGGTGTGCTTCATACGAAATGGGTGACGGGGGACGTCGAGGGGCACCGAGATTACATGCGCAGAGAGTGGTGAGGGCTGCGTGTGAGTCAAGCACGCAAGGGAAAAGCTAGTTTCTGTGGTCGGTGCAAGCGCTACGATGTCGTAAGGACTAAACAGGATCGATTGTGCATTTGTCTGCGAAAAGCCATCTATTAGCGGTGCAAATTCACGACAGGGCATGCACAAGCGCACGAGCCCGAAACCTTTCTCGCTATCCTCGTCGAGAAGAATTGTAAGTCGCTTGAGATATATGATTCCTGGTCGCTTCTTCACCTGACATAGTAACGGATCGAGCGTATTAATGAAAGTTTTTGGTTCAACTTTCGTTTTTACAAGCTGATTGAAACCAAGCACAGAGTAACCCACTGGCCAACTAATTAGTATTTGACTCGTCACGAGGGAAAGACGCACGGTGTACGAGGAGATCTATACGTGCCTCAATAGCCGCCAGTTGAGCTGGGGTAAATGTAGCCGAGTGGGAAGGCTGAACCTGTTTCGCCTTCCCTTTGTTTGACTGCGTGTGAGTTGAGCCTAGGTTTCCAGATGGTGGAGGGATTGGGACATTCAAATCGAAGTACATGGTCGGTTTGCGATGTAGTTTCACGGCGCAACGTAACGCATACTTTTGTAGAGGATACTGTACGGGGACTTATTACAGTCTTGTGACGTATCACGTAACCAGTTTCTACACCGCCACCGACAACGTGAGGGATCTCGGTGCGCCCTTATTCTTATTTCCCTGTCCTTGACAACTGGAGAAGAATGTCACTAGCAAAGCTCACATCTCTATCAACACAAACGCTCTCACTTTTATTGGAACGTCAAAGGTTACATTCTCTGTCACCCGCTGGTGCATCAAATGGCACGAATACCTCTCTACATATTCCGCAGATTACCCGCAACCTCGCGCAGCTACGATCTGGCATCATAGAACTTGAGTCTACCGGTAATCACAGCGAAGCCACTGTGCTTTTGCGCAATCAGTATTCAAGAATGTGCAGTATGGTGGGGACAGATGCCACCATTGAGTCGCTCCCAGAACCAGCCCTGTCACGAGAGGACCGAGAGGCGGAGTCCTGGAAACCCCCAGGTGCAGAGAAACCTAAAACGTCGTGGCCAATTGATGGAGAGCACTCTTTCACGCCTTATACCGATGACCCGGAGGCTGGGAGGGACCCTGCATTTCTGCTGCAGGAGCAGCGACGCCTGCTGGACGGTACGTGCCTCGTAGATCACATCATAAAAAGACATACCAAATATGCGGACTACCGACAGATCAGGATGTACACTTGGATACCCTTTCGCGTTCGATCACACGCCAGCGTGACTTATCCATGCAGATTAATGACGAGCTCGAGGTACATACGGGTTTATTGGAGGAACTAGATCATGATCTCGATAATACCGGGAATCATCTGGGCCGGGCTCGTCAACGACTTGGACGTGTCACCAAGGGCGCAAAGGAACATGGTGAGTGCAAGCTCGTTGAGAGTTTCCCTCACTGATAAGTGCAATTCAGGTTCAGCGTTGACAATCGGGTTTCTAATACTTGTTCTCTTGATTTTGATAATTGTTTTTAAAACCTGAGCGTTTTTTTTTTCCTGGAGTAATATTATCTCATGGACTACAGTACATTGACGCTATTACATTGATGGATGACATATATCGATTGGCTTACATAGGATGGATTACATGGCATAGGTAAGCAGCTTACCGTTAAGGCCAGTACGTAGATACTGTACAAGCCCCATCGGTGATGCATTTAATCAGACCTGTCCTTGTTCTCTGGCCGTTTCAGTACGGTTTAAATGCCGCCCAAGCTGTTCCGACGTTTATTCACAACGGTACCCATCTTTGTCTTGGCCACATTTATCCTCCATTCTCACTTCTACCAGAAATCATCGTCTAAAGTTGCCTCTGGTTATTCCTCTAAGCCAGTCATGACAACAAAAATAGCTCAACTCGGGGGTACCGCATCAACCGTGGCCGTTGGAAAGATTGGTGTGAGCGCTCCCTTTCTAGTCTCCAATATAGTCGTTGATACCATGCTCGTTGTTCAGCATGGTTTGATGATGATGACGTGCGCTTTTCTTTTTATGCCCTCATTCTCCAAGACCAATGCGTCCTTCCCAGTTGGCGCGATCCGCCAATCTCTGACGAAGACGCGTTCGCCGCCCTCAAGGCGGGTATGGATAGCCTTCCGCCGGGAACAAAGATGTTCCTCAACAGTGGTGCGTATGCAACTGTCGCTATTTTATACCTCAACCCTGTACCACACGAATAGGGGAATTTTATGGAATCAACCCCCCAAGCGCTAATCTCGAGCTTCTCGCGCGCTTCTTCGAGCGATACCCAGCTTATGCAGACAAGGCATTCCTTTCTGTCAAGGTGCCCATTCCCGCATTTGAACCCATACACATATCTTGATGCAGAGCATTGGTCACAGTGCAGCACGTCATACGGACATGGTGACTTGTATGTGTCACCATTTGCATGGACAGGCATCGTTGCTAAAGCCTACGTCTCAGAGAGGCCGCCTTAGAGCGCAAAGTTAATTTCATCCTCTCCAAGCTCCGTGGCACCAAGAAACTTGACTTGTTCGAGCCTGCTCGTGTCATTTATGGTGTTCCCCTCGAACAGAGCACGCGCATCATGGCAAAGTTCATCGCTCGGGGCAAATTTGATCATATTGGCCTTTCTGAAGTCCGTGCAGAACAGATTCGCCAGGCACACCGAGTGAGCCCACAACCTTTCTTGTTAAAAAGGTTCACTGATAGCACTTCTCAGGGGCATCCTATTGCTGCCGTAGAAATTGAAGTTAGCCCATGGAGCTACACTCAGGAAACCAAAGACGGTTCGTGGATATTTTACTGTTACTTCTTTCACTCGACCTTGATCTAACACGTACGTCACAGTCATTTCTACGTGTGAGGAACTCGGGATTACTGTCATCGCATACTCGTGCGTACGCTGTCGATATTTTCGTCCCTTGTATCCCAACTCGTTTTTAGGCCTCTCGGCCACGGTTTCTTAACCGGAAAATGGAAAACCTACAAAGACCTCGAACGTACGTGCTCTCAACCATCTCCTATAAGGGTATGCCGACATCTGTTCCAGCGGACAACATGCTGCGCCAGTTCAGTCGCTTCCAAAGAGATGTAAGCTAGCATATACCTTCGCGCTGATGTGATGACCAATCTGCCACCCAGAATTTCAATCACAACCTTGCTCTCGTATCAGCTCTCGAAGCGATCGCTTCCAAGAAGGGTATTACTGCGGCACAGCTGTGTATTGCATGGGTAGCATCGCTTGGGCCCCACCTCGTACCTATCCCGGGTAGCTCGTACGTCCCTATCGAGTGTTACGCTAATACATTGAACTCAACATTGGTACGCATGCAAACAGAAACGCCAAGCGTACTATTGAGAATTGCGCGGCAGGTGACATCGAGCTGACAGCTGAAGAGCTCGTAGAGATCAAGCAGGCCATGACTGTCAACACCGTTAGAGGTGCCAGGTATTGAGGCCTGAGGTGCGGTGATCAAAAAATCTGTATTACGGTATATGGCAAATAGATTAGCATCTAGTGAGAAATTTTATCGGGCCTCGAGATGGGATGATTCGGCGTAGAAAGGTAGAAAGATGACCTATGGTTAGATTGGACCATCACAACTTTGGAGACTCGCTCGCTACCCTCTAACCTTCCGGCGGAGGATGTACTGCGCGAGTTCGGTTGATTCCACGGTGGCTTTGAACATCCTCCGCCAGGATAAGGGGTCACCCTGTTCGGCGCACACCGTAAATATGCATGCACAGGGTCAATGGAAAGGAGTTCGTTACCTCATCACGTTGCATGATACAAAAGCTCCGTGCACTCCCCGAAACGAAAGGCTCGACTATCGCCCAGCCTTTGAAAGGTACGCGACGTGCATCGAAAGCGCCGATCCGGCAACGCAGTTCGCCATTGGGACCATTCACAGGTTGTACGGTGCGGATCGACTGCCTCTCGAGCACTCTTTCGATGACGGTGATCAGTTCGGGCGGGGGTATAGATGCCCAGAAGCGTGTCAGGTGTGGCGTGTAGCGGGTACCACCTTGCGTCTGGGACTAAGATCTTGTAAGCGACAAAACACACGGAAAATTGATAAACGGACAAAGAGCATGAGCGACTGGGTAAACTGAGATCCTCGCGTCGCCGAAAGCATGATTTGATCATCGTCCCGTGGCATGAGCGAGTTTCTGCACGAACTCGGATTGTGAGGGGCGTTCGCACTGGGATCGGCACACGTGAGAACGTACGGTTCCATATCAATCTCCAAAAGGTCGAGATCACCAGTACGGCGGAGGGATTGTGTAAGCATCTCCGCTAGGGCCGCAGGGCCTTGTGAGGCAAGTTGGCTCTGTCTGTGAAACAAGAACAAAATAATTAAGCAAGACGATGGCTAGTGGAATACGACAAGGCATACGTGAGCGCCCAAGGGTGATTAAACGCATCCGCGAGCGTCATACGCTCCTGCGGATTGACGGCAAGTAGGCCTGTAATTAAAGCTAACCACAAATCACATTAGTGTAGTAGGGAAAAGCATAGCAAAGAACGACGAACAGAATACAGGCGCGGGTATTCGGTCCCATGGAGCGTCGTCGATGAACGCGCCCGAAACATAACGACTGTACTCGTAGCTGTGAGCTGTTGGCTCATCCCAGGGCGTATCTTCAGGCTCGAATGAGATATCGCTCCTCGGGGGCGGAAGCTTTTACGCACTCCCGACAACCATGGTAAAGAGAATAACACCGACCCCCCACGCATCAATTGGTTCCGCAGCATAAGGCTTGTCCGAGTTCAGCTGTAATCGTTGGGTCGGGGCTAGGGAATCGGCAAATGCGTCATGGAGACATACCTCGGGCGCAACGTATGGGAGGCTGCCGCATCTTTCGGAGAGCATTCGTGTTTTTCCCGACTCTTTGAGTTTGTATACGGAGCAAAGCCCAAAGTCTGATATCTTGAGTGTTCCTGCAGCATCAAGAAGAATGTTTTCGGGTTTGAGATCCCGATGGCATACGCCCTCTGCATGAATGTAACTCTACATGGCAGTTCCGGGTATAAGTCAGTGTCATATTGCAAAATGTTACAAGTGACCATGGAACGTTACCAGGCCAGAGAGTAGTTGGAGAAAATAAAAGTGAGCCACTTCTTCGCCTACTCCAGCATCTGGAGCTTTTGACGATCCGGTCAGTTGGTATCCAGCTGGAGTAGGTCGAATGCAGGCACACCGATCTTGTCAAAGAGGTCGCCACCGGCTGCAAACTCGAGGAGCATGTAGATCGCCGGGATGTACGGCGAATCTGTCGCAGGCTCCACGATGACTGCCGTTAAGAACTCGAGAACGTTCTTGTGCTTGAGGGCGGCATGTACACGCATCTCCTTGTCTATTGTCTTGCGCTCGGCTTGTGTGGTCTTTGGTGTCAAAGCTACCACTTTGCAAGC
>QLPA01000195.1:0-15951 GCA_003313945.1 Lactifluus pinguis
CGAGTAAGTCTCCCGAGTTCGAGTTCTGAGTACGGGAACCGAGTGCTGATGAGGCACAGACCCGAACTTGACGGGGCTAGGACCGAATAATGCAACTTGACGCGAACTAAGCATAGAAGCTATCGCCGTAAAATACGTATACATCATGTGATCGATGATCGCTTTTTACACAGTACAGGCTACTGATGAGTCAATATCAAGGGATTGGATTGTACGCAGAGGAACATAGATGAGTCTTTTTACTGTTAACCCGGCCCAACATCCACACAGCCAGCAGCGCCATTGGATGGCCATTTGCAGTCATAGGACGAAACGAAACTAAGAAGAGGTCACAAGTTGGGCTTAAAGCAACACTCCCTTCAACCTATTACGATGCAATTAGTGGGAGAGTTGGCGTTACTTTTGAGCGAATTTGGGGTACTCACAGGTCATGTATAAACTCGCTAACACTGCCAATGCGGAACTGAATGCGGACCTCCCTTGGTTGGCCCGCGATAGTAACGAGAATGAGAGCGTCGAATTTTCCACCCCCCGCAATGGCATTATACGAGCCGTGAAGTGTGATGCGAGTGATGTCCAGAGCGCTGGTGATCGCTCTCACCATCTCCTCGGTGATTTTGATTAGGCCGTCGATGCCTTTCTCCGCAATATTGAGTGATTCTGTAGCTATATCAAGTGCGTGAGTCGAGGCCTTGGCTATGATAATAGCGGCAGTCGCTGCTTGATATGCAACCCATTCGGCAGCATTTTCGAGGTCGTTCAGGATCGATACCAGGATCGCCAACCCCTTTGGAAGCTGTCCGGTCCAAGTTTACTGCATCGAGATGCAGGGAGTGAGATGGCACAAGAATGGTGGTGGGTGTCTCCCAGACAGCTTGCAGAGCATCGATGGCGGCGGCAAGGGAAGAAGGACGCGGTAGGAGCCCGTTTTAAGACGAGATTGAAACAAACAAAATAGCAGTAGAGGTAGAATCAGACGAGAATTGAAAAGAGAAAAGTAAGAGAGACTTGAGGCAGACGAGATTTCAAGAACAAGTAGTGAGCAGCGAATTTTTGCTGGCTCTTCTGTACATTCCGAGACTTTATTTAAACTATATCAGAGCCGGTAGTCTAAAACGGAAACGCATCAACAACGGAAAACCGGGTAAAGTAGCGAACGGACGGGGGCGAAGAGAATGGTCGAAAATGTAAGTATAGGTCATCGTGGGAGTGACAGGAAAGGGGGAGAGCCATCGTAAAAACAAGGGGAAAGCAGCTGGGACAAAGACGAGAAAGTAAGCACGAGAGACGAGAATTGCCAGACTGGGCGAACAATGGATGGCGCGAGGCGTAGTCGCATCGTGGCCGAGGCGTAGTTGCATCGTGGCCAAGGCGTAGTTGCATCGTGGCCGAGGGCGATCATCGATAAGACAGAGTCGGGGAATCTCAGAAATCAGACAGAATTTGGCGAGGACAAGGAGATCGAAGGCATCGCGAGAACGAGCGAGAAATCCGTACAAGTACAAGCTTCAAGGCCAGCCCCATGGCTATTTCGACCTCGGTTTCTTTGGCTTCGGAGGTCCGCCCGCAATGGCATCTCGATCAAAGAAATAGTGGATAACTTTTTTGTCCAGGGACGCTTCTGGCCTCAACGCTGGGTGACGATGGAGCGGTTGGAATGAAGTCTTCCATTGGGCAGATCGTTCTACTGTCTAGTGAACACAAGGTTCAGTTAGGAGCAACCTTCAATCTTGACAACATACCGCAGTTTTAGCTGTAAAACCGATGAAATATTCTAACTCCGGAACCAGCCACAGATAGCCGGTGTTGTGTCCCCATACGAGCTCCGGAGGCACGGTATCATCTTTTTTCGTACCATCTCGTTGGAGGACCTCCACTTTGCCCGAGGTACCCAAAACTTTCGTTTTGAGTTCACCACGACAAACATTCGGAATCAAATCTAACTTCGATGCGTGCTCGTGGAAGGCTTTAATCGCAGACTCCGACCTAAGTTAGACATATTTATTTTTCAGCAGCGCCACAAGACCGAAACAATTATCTTACCGAAGCATGTTTGTGTTGGCTTCTTGAGTGCCGAACATCTTGGGGGGGTACCGTGACGCTCGGTCAATGACGGATTTCAAAAATGTTGAAACAACTCACGAGATTGGTTTTCACGTCCGGGTCGTCATTCGAGGGTCCGAGTGCCCAGAGGGAATGAGCAGATCTATGAAGCCACTGCGATGCATCGGATAAGGATTTACGCCATTGCCCATTGAACAATGCCTACCTCCGCTACCGTTTTGTTCGTGTTGCTTTTACTGAGTTTCCATCCAAGATCATTGGGACCCAGCGCCCACTGGAAAGACATTAGAAGGTAATTCGAGTGTCAACGTTGAACTTACTTTGTTCGCACTCTGACCTCCCATTATCGTCTGAGTCTCCTCGCGCTCCAATCGCTCCCGAGCTCCTCCCGAGCCGTTGAAGGTAAACTTGGTGAGTGTATCCGGCTTGCCAGCAGGCGGGTGAGGAAGTTCTTTCTTCATTATTTTGTCGTTTTGATCTTTAACTTTGTCTGGCGGCGGAAACGCATGGTTCCAATCCGTCCGAAGTCCGCCGGATTCCGCCGGTTCGATCTGTGCGTCCACGAGACGAGGGAGGTCGGCAGGAGATATCAGAGTGCGAAAGTGGCCAAATGGGTTGGTAGAGAAAGTGACTAGTCTTTTCTGGAGATTTTCTTCATCGGCGTCACTCATGGACAGGGTCGATACTGTGAAAGAAGCTGGCCACGTATGAGTATCCTTATTCCTTTGCGCTTCGCGGAGCACGTCATCGAAAAGCGTCTGCAATTCGGTTTCGTTGATCCAGTCAACAAGAGGGGAGAATATGATTTTCACAGGAGGGGTGATGGGACCTTGATAGTAGCGAAAGTTGAAATCGCGGACTCCAGACGTCGTGTATCCTTTGCTGAAAGATAACGCGGATCCGGCAATAGTCTTCCAAATCTTCTTGTAGTCTTCGTAGACAGATTCCGGCAGGGAGAAGGTCGTGTCAATTTTCCATTTTCTAATGTACTCCTTGGAGGAGCTCATGGAGGACGTAGCCATAATCCCTGAGAATACTGGATGGAGATTTTCGTCAGGAAAGGGTCCTTCACCGCCAAATCGGTTCCATATCTTGCATGTGGGTTTGTCAAGTTTGAAGTCTCCATCCACGGTGACTTGTTCTTCCTTGGAGCCGTAGCGTGCTTCTAACTCCTCGGTTTTGATAAAAATGTTGGCCTGAAATGCGATATAAGACACATGTAGTAAAAGCGAGGGTGGGTATACACACTGAATCTCCGAGCCAGACGAAACGAGAGTCTGGAGTCTTGTCTGGGTCGCTGTCGCCGATATCCTTTGCGATCCAGGTTGCGATCTTAAGATTTTCACCTGCGACGATTTTCAAGTAAAAGCCAGAGAGTTCGAATCCAGGGAATACTTGGCGTTTTGGTGGCATCGTGAGATGGGAGCGACTTTGGGGTCGAATATTGAGGATCTGGGGGTGACTCGAAGTTATATAACCCAGAGCGGGAGCGGCGCACCGTATGACCGCTCCTGCCCATCATTAAGAGACTTGGACGGACACGAGGCGGATGTGATGAATTCGAGGGCACATACACGTTGGCGTATCCTTCTGTTGAACATATCACTCGGCACGGCACACCAGACCATACTATTAGTCTAGCGTAAACATATCCACTTTGGGCTTTCCGCTCGCATATCTCCGACTTTTTTCAACACTTTCCCACCCTGTCTGCTTGCTCGACCGCGCCCACTCGCTCTCTGAACCAGCTGCAAAACGCGAGCAGCCACCCATTCGAGGAGACAGAGCACTAGGCTGACCCACTCAGGAGCTCGAGCCAGCGAGCACGCTTGCCCGGAGGCCCTCTGCCCCCGCTCCCCCTCGGATCCCAGCCGCAGGCCTCGTGCGGAGATGATTCTAGATTAGCCCTATTTGTGTTTAATAGTTCTTTCCCCAAGACTGACGGAGCCCGTGGCTATCTTGGTTCGTATTTCCGTGCCAGTAGATCGGTGCGGTGCGAGAAGCGAGAAAGCCTCAAGGCAATTGGGTTCTTCTATGCTCGATGTTTCTTTGGTTCTGAAAGGGTGAATGGGATGAATCGATATAGATCATGAGAACTAAATCGATATTACCGAAGCAGTCAACGCCACCGCTCAAGCGCTCAAGCTCAAGCACTGACGTTTGTGGTAAATCATGCACGCCTGCACCTACAAAGGGTTACATAACTTCTGCGATCAATCAGAGTCATGAGACGAGACCATGACCACCGTGCTTCTCTTCAGGCACCAAAACTACAAACGGAGCCTTTCCCGTCACAGGTCTCTCAGCGAGCGGCCTAGGTGCAGCTATTTACTTCAATCCATGATTAGGATGCCAAATTGGTGTTCTTTAGTCCGCGGATGCTTCCAGGCCCTGTCGGAGATTAGCAATCGTTCAAGACCTCGCTTGGTAAACTTAACCCTAGCGAAACTTCCTCCCGCTACCCCCACCTACGCAACCCGTCATGTCGCTTCAATCCATCAATTTGTCTTTACCACTGCCGATGCCCGATGAACTTGAGATGAGAATCATGTGGATGTGGATATGCAGCGTGGGTTGGATCCACTCGCAACACGAAACTGTGCCCTCCTCCCGCCAACATTCACCGCCCAATTCCGCCGCCTCTTCACTCCTACAACCTCACCTACCGCTCGGGCTGCTCCAATCTTGAAATCGAGCGAGTACATCGATTGGACATCATCTTTTAATTTCAGGAATATCTCTTATTGCTAGTCGTTCTGACGGTGGTAACTCCCATGCTTCATCTTTCAATGGTCATCCAGTCGAGGCGGATGCTTGGATGGGGGTGAGGGGGTGACATCATGATCGAGATCTCCCCCGTCAGCCCCCTTCTCATTTGCTCCATCATCACCGTCGACTCTCGTTGAGAAGCATGCCACTTGCATGCTAGCCATCTCTCCAGCCTCATCTGTTCCTTCTGATTCCGTGTCAGCTCCCGTGTCCGGCAGTTCCGGATTCCTCACCCATGTGCCAAGCTGTGTTGTGCTATAGAATAAGACGGCCTCGGTGGTCCGTTGCGTGGCGACGATTGCCACTCGGACGGAGGTCAAGGGCTGTTCCGAAGGTCGCGTCGGGACGGCCACTTGCCCTGCAGGCCACAAAATAAGGTGAGCGAGAATGTCTAAGATACAGCTGGCAAGCTTGATAAGCGTTCCCATTGATGCCGGTTCCCCAAGTACCGCTTTTGAATGTTGCAAAGGAAAGAGTTATTATCGAGTCCGAGTTGATTCAGGTGGGCCAGTACTCACAGGGACAACCAGGGCAGATCGCTCCACTGTGTGAGGGCGTCATCGCGGAAGCACGGGTGTCGAGGCAACCAGTGCCAGCACTGAAGTGTTCCCAGGCCCCGACCCAGATGTAGATAGCGCATGTGTGGACGATGACAGTGGTGGAGATGGGTGATGGTCGGACAGTCGCTCACTCAACTGGCGATCTCTGGTGCCAGGGGTTCCATACCCGTTGCAAGCTTCGTCGTTGCAAGTTTCGTGGAGCCAGCTGTGGGGATCCCAATACAGAAGCGCATGGTGAGACGAGTGGGCTGATGCTGCCTGTACAGTCTGCATGTCGATCTTGAGGACAGCATCTCGCAGTCGACCACACATGAGCGAGCTCAATAGAGATTTGACCTTGAAATGATTCTGACCAGCCCCCTGCCACCCTGAGAAGGTGCGGTTCCGGCACCCAAAGACAGGGATTGGGCAAAGCCACTACGAGAGTCGATGATCGACGTCTGATTTCCAATCCTTGCAATGCGATCTACAACACGACGATCTGCATCCCCGACTTACACTTCCCACGTTTCAGCCTGCGATGACTGGGGATCTGATCGCGAACGCAAAGGAAGCAACAACCCACATTGCGCGACAAGCCAACTCAAGAATTTCCTTCTTGATCAGTTGTATGCCCACGTCCTCGGGGTTGATTTCTCTCCCCGGAATTGAAGAATCTGGTAGGAAGAGACGAGTAACTGCCTGTACAACATGAGAAGTAGATGATAGACAGACATCACATTGGCCGCATCCTTGGATGAGCCGAGAGTGGTTGAGAAATAGCATTTCTGGGTAATCCAGGCAGGAGCTGTGTGACAATGTTTGGGATGAGCTGATGAGAGGGGGACGTAGTCGTGACGATGGGGGATGTCAAAGGCACTGGAGATGGGGGTTGAAGATCAGGTGCACCAGACCTTCAATGACGGAAAGGATAACCCGTGTCCGCTTTCCGAGCGTCTTGAAGGGGAGCGGTCTGTCGGGAAGGGCGAGTTTGTAGTCGCTATCGGATAGCCTCTGACGAGCGGACGTTAGCCACTGAACGTACTCCGGAGAGCACGGGCGAGTCTGGGGAAAAGCGTAGGGGAGTCAATGGTTCTCTGAGGGATGCGCGTAGGACTAGAACGAATGTAAATCTGACACGACGAGTAAACGAATGGCGAACTCGTTGGTTTTCGAAGGTGTGATCGGGGCCGGAGCCGTAACGAGCGGGATCGAGGGAGCGACGTGGACGACGAGAGCGGCGAGACGAGACTTAGATAGGCAAATACAAGACGAGATTCTTCTTAGACGTTTGAGGCAAGCTTAGTGATCCGAAAGTGAAAGGTTTATTGGATGCCCTTCTAGGCCAATGGGCAAGGCCTTTTAAGTGATTTCTGTAAGTAGTTCAAGCAAACGAAAGAGGAAGGGTCCTTGAGGACAATGCTGGGACGCACTGCCCCCTAGGATGTTCTAAAATAGCGTGAAACGAATGATAAACGAAGGAGAAAGGGATGTGAGGCCTCAGCCGAGGAGACGCTGCATCGGCAACGCTCCGAACAGCCCGGCGTCGCGCACGATGTCGCTCGATAGTCCATAAAACGAGGGTAAGGGGCGGTGAAAGAGTGGCAGGACACTGATAGGCGTCGTCTCGTAGCACCGGTATGATAGAAAAACGTCTGAAAAGAGGGCTAAAAAGATCCAAGTAAACTAAAGTAAGCACTGCCAAAAGGCTGAAATGAAGGTCCCAACAGCGGGAGATACTCAATATGCACAAACCCATACAATTCAAGGCTGTCCGACTGATGTCTTCGGATGAGGACGCGTCGGAGTCGGGGATCGAGGTGATGTGGTTTTAGCGGAAGGGCGCAACGGCGGGTTGAAAATGTCGAGGCGTCCTAATCGGGTCGATGTTGTTTAGGGCAGGCGCGAGAACGAGTTTGAAGATGAAATCCGAGGCTGCCGGTAAGGTCCACCTTACACCACAGCTCAGTGATTCTGAGCGGGGCCTGGCCGCCATTCGGACGGTCCCCAAAAGTCCGCAACTCAAAGCCAGGGGAGTTATGGATAATGAGCGGCCGATAGGTCTGCATTTGGTGGTTCGCGATATCCTGCTGAACACGTGAGAAACATGGGGCGATGGAAAAAAACAGTGGGAACAGGTTCGTACGAGTTTCATGAGCTCGAGTAGTTCGAAGAACTCTCGAATTGCACGGACAGCGTGAGCCTTGCCACCCTCACCACCAGGTGCGCATGTCTTTGCAAGCTGAACCATGGCCTCAACCACCTGATCGACATAGGCGCACAGTGGGCTTTCAAGATTTGACCTATCACCTCAAACGCACCGAAAGGACCAAAAAGTCCATGCCTCATTATCGCGTTATTAACACACTCCTCCGTGTCAACAATTCAAGTTGCGCAGTCTGGCTGCGTAGTTTCGCTGACGCGGGACGACATTCAATTTGGGCGACAACCGATGTGTTTGAAACACCCGACCGTGTGCCTTTTGTATCCCCGCGGGTGGCAGGAGATGGTGACAGTGTCGGAAACAGCAAGGATGAGGGTGAGACAATAAGTCGAGAGAAGTAAGGTGGTCAACTTGCACAAAAAAAAGGGAGGGCAACGCACCTGGAGGCACTCAGACAGGAAGCATCTCTGGAACACCCATGCGTCCCTCCCCATCAAAACAAGCAGATCCAACGAGATCGGCGATGCGGAATTGCGCTGCTTCGTAGTCATCCCGGAGTGTCGACAAGTCACGTCTCAGCAGTTCCGTCGTTCACGCAGGCAAAAAGTAACAGGCTGTGCTTGCAACGCGGCGTTCTGCTACTGCAGGAATGTCTCTTCCACGCCCTGCTGCGTGAGCGCTTCTATGAGCGATGCGCATACTGTATCCCCTTCAAGCAAGGTTTAGGCGAACAACAACATAAAGTGAACGGCAGTCACGTGGGCTGATCGAGAGCTTGGTGCCGCAACGCCGCAGCGGGAGAATAATGACCATAAGATTTGTAAGACGCTACCCTCTACTCAAACCACTTTCGCTCCAAAAATTATCGAGACAAAGGGCTAGCGCCACGGGTGAGGACTATTTACCATTGCTAGGCTACTCTGTAACCAACGATTGGCGTTCAAGGTTGTGATCACTCCGTTGAACCATGAACCAGATTGCGTGATGAATGGGCTCAAGAGTGTGTGTGTCCGCGATGAGGCGAGTTTGCCATCCGAACGTGCAACCATGGAGGCTGATGCTGATTGGGCAAAATAGACTGGAGCAGGAAGTACCGTATGTCCCCAAGGGATCGAGAGGCAAGACGGGAAAAGAGGAGGAAAGAAAGGTGAGCGGCGGCAAGGGAAGAAGGACGGGGTAGGAGCCCGTCTTAAGACGAGATTGAAACAAACGAAATAGCGGTAGAGGTAGAATCAGACAAGAGTTGAAGAGAGAAAAGTAAGAGAGACTTGATGCAGACGAGATTTCGAGAACAAGTAGTGAGCAGTGAATTTTCGCTGGCTCTTCTGTACATCCGAGACTTTATTTAAAGTACATCAGAGCCGGTAGTCTAAAGCGGAAACGCATCAACAACGGAAAACCAAGTAAGGTAGCGAACGGAACGGGGGCGAAGAGAATGGTTGAGAATGTAAGTATAAGTCGTCGTGGGAGTGGCAGGAAAGGGGGAGAGCCATCGTAAAAACAAGGGGAAAGCAGCTGAGACAAAGACGAGAAAGTAAGCACGACAGACGAGAATTGCCAGACTGGGCGAAGAATGGAAGGCGCGAGGCGTATTAGTACGAAAACGGGAGATACAGAAACACGAGACGTAGTCGCATCGTGGCCAAGGCGTAGTTGCATCGTATAGCGCATTGTGGCCGAGGGCAATCGTGGCCCTTTATCATCGATAAGACAGTCGCAGCGAGTCGGGGAATCTCAGAAATCAGACAGAACTTGGCGAGGACAAGGAGATCGAAGGGATCGCGAGAACGAGCGAGAAATCCGTACAAGTACAAGCTTCAAGGCCATCCCCATGGCTAGGTCGACTTCTTCAGTCTCTTCTTCGGAGATGCGGCCTCGGTAGCATCTAGTTCAAGGAAGTAGCGGATAAGTTCTTTATCCAGGGACTCTTCTGGCCTCAATGGGCAGCGACGATGGAATGGTTGGAATAAAGTCTTGTGGGGTTGGACAGAATGGTCTTTCTAGTGAACACAAGATTCAGTTAGGAGTAACCTTCAATCTTGACAACATACCCCGCCCTTAGTTTGAGCTTTAAACCTGATGGTATATTCTAACTCCGGAACCAGCCACAGATAGCCGGTGGTGGTGGTGGTGGTGGTGGGACTCCATCGGAGCTTCGGAGGCACGGTAACTTTTTTTTTTATACCATCTGGTTGGAGGACCTCCACTATGCGCGAGGAACCCAAAACTTTCGTCTTGACCTGACCATCACATCCCTCAACCAAGTTTAACGTCGATGCGTGCTCGTGGAAGAATTTAATCGCAGACTCCGACCTAGACATATTTATTTTTCAGCAGCGCTACGAGACTGAAAGAATTACCTTACCGAAGCATGTATGTGTTGGTTTCTTGAGTGCCGAACATCTTGGGGGGGTACTCTCGGTCAATAACGGATTTCAGAAGTGTTGAAACAACTCACGAGATTGGTTTTCACGTCCGGGTTGACATACGTGTGTCCGAGTGGCGCAAAGGAATGAGCAGACCTATGAAGCCACTGCGATGCATCGGATAAGGATTTACGCCATTGCCCATTGAACAATGCCTACCTCCGCTACGACTTTGTTGTCGTTGCTTTTACTGAGTTTCCATCCAAGATCATTGGGACCCAGCGCCCACTGGAAAGACATCAGAAGATAATTCGAGTGTCGACGTTGAACATACTTTGTTCGCACTCTGACCTCCCATGATCTTCTGAGGATCCTCACGATCGTATCGCTTCCGAGTTTTTCCCTCGCTATTGAAGGCTATGGAGGTGATTGTTGTTTCCAGCCTGCCATCAGGCGAATTAGGAAGTTCGTTCATCATTATTTTGTCGTTTTCCTTTTTAACTTTGTCTGTCGGCGGAAACCCACGGTCCCAATTCGTCCGAAGGTCGCCGTCTTCCGCCGGTTCGATCTGTGCGTCCACGAGACGAGTGAGGTCGTCAGGAGATATCAGAGTGCGAAAGTGGCCAAATGGGTTGATAGATAAAACGACTCGTTTTCCCAGGCGAATGTCGTTAGTGGCGTCACGCTGGGACAGGGTCGATACTGTGAAAGAAGCTGGCCAAATAAGTTTATTCTCAGGCTTCTTCCCTTGCGCTTTGCTGAGCACGACTTTGAAACGCTCATACAATTCGATTTCGTCGATCCAGCCAACAAGAGGGGAGAATATGAGTTCCACACGAGGGTCGAAGGGGGTGGTGGGACCTTGATAGTAGCGATGGTTTAAATCTCTGGCTCCAGACGACGTCGTCTTACTCTGGCTGAAATCGAACGCGGAGTTGGCAATACTCTTCCAAATCTTCCTGTATTCTTCGTAGACAGGATCTGTCGTGGGATAAGCGACTTTATCAGGGTTCCATAGCCTAATGCGACTCTGGTAGGTGATCAAGGTGCTGGACGAAGTTGAAATCTTTGTGAATACTTTATGTAGATGATCGCCCGGAAGGACTCCTTGGACGCCAAATCGGTTCCATAGCGTGCATGTGGGTTTGTCAAGTTTGAGGTCTCCATCCAAGGTGGCTTTATTTTCCTTGGAGCCGTAGCGTGCTTCTAACTCCTCGGATTTGATAAGCATCTTGGCCTGAAATGCGATATAAGACACATGTAGTAAAAGCGAGGGTGGGTATACACACATTTTGTCCGATACAGACGAAACGAGTCTCTTTTGGTACTTCTTTTTCTTTTTCTTTGCCGTTGGCGTCGGTGCCGTCGGGCTCCTTCACGGTCTCCGTCGCGGTCCAGGTTGCGATCCTCCAACTAATGCCGGATCCGGGGAGTATCAAGGAATCGTTATCGAGTTCGAATGCACGGAATGTAGATATTAAGTCTGGATCTGGAGCCATCGTGAGATGGGAGCGACTTTGGGGTCGAATATTGAGGATTTGGGGGTGACTTGAAGTTATATAACCTGGAGCGGGAGCGGCGCACCGTATGACCGCTCCTGCCCATCATTAAGAGGCTTGGACGGACACGAGGCGGATGTGATGAATTCGAGGGCACATACACGTTGGCGTATCCTTTTGTTGAACATACTCGGCACGGCACACCAGACCATATCCATCATGATATTAGTCTAGCCGTAAACATATCCACTTTGGGCCGTAAATATCTTATCTCCACTTTCCGCTCGCATATTTCCGACTTTTCTCAACACTTTCCCACCCTGTCTGCTTGCTCGACCGCGCCCACTCGCTCTCTGGACCAGCTGCAAAACGCGAGCAGCCACCCATTCGAGGAGACAGAGCACCAAGCTGACGCACTCAGGAGCTCGAGCACGCTTGCCCGGAGGCCCTCTGCCCCCGCTCCCCTTCGGATCCCAGCCGCAGGTCTCGTGCGGAGATGACTCCAGATTAGGCCTATTTGTGTTTAAATAGTCCTTTCCTAAGATCGACGGAGCCCGTGGGTATCTTGATTTTGTATTTCCGTGCCAGTAGATTGGTCTAATCACACCGGTGCGGTGTGAGCCAGGAAGCCTCAAGGCAATTGGGTTCTTCTATCCTGGATGCTTCTTTGGTTCTGACAGGGTGAATGGGATGAATCGATATAGATCATGGGAACTAAATCGATATTACCAAAGCAGTCAACGCCACCGCTCAAGCGCTCGGGCTCAAGCACTGACGTTTGTGGCAAATCATCCACGCCTGCACCTACAAAGGGTTACATAACTCCTGCGATCAATCAGAGTCATGAGACGAGACCATGACCACCGTGCTTCTCTTCAGGCACCAAAACTACAAACGGAGCCTTTCCCGTCACGGGTCTCTCAGCGAGCGGCCTAGGTGCAGCTATTTACTTCAATCCATGATTAGGATGCCAAATTGATGTTCTTTAGTCCGCGGATGCTTCCGGGCCCTGTCGGAGATTAACAATCGTTCAAGCCTCGCTTGGTAAACCTAACCCTAGCGAAACCTCCTCCCGCTGGACCCGCCTACATATCGCTTCAATCCATCAATTTGTCTTTACCACTGCCGATGCCCGATGAACTTGAGATGAGAATCATGTGGATGTTGATATGCAGCGTGGGTTGGATCCACTCGCAACACGAAACTGTGCCCTCCTCTCGCCAACATTCACCGCCCAATTCCGCCCCCCCTTCACTATCGGGGACTCCTACAACCTCACCTACCGCTCGGGCATGCTCCAAACCTTGAAATAAATCTTTTCGAGCGAGTACATCGATCGGACATCATCTTTCAATTTCAACGATATCTCTTATTGCTGGTCGTTCTGACAGCGGCAACTCCCATGCTTCTTCATCTTTCAATGGTGGGTCATCCAGTCGAGGCGGATGCTTGGGTGGATGTATGCAAGGGACATGATTTGTAAGCCATGTCTACCAGTAAAGGCATGCTGTCATACTGTATCTGCGTGATTCAACAAGAGAATTATTAATTACACCCACCTGATAATAAAGACATCCAAACGCACAGATGTCTGACATTTGGGTTCTAGCTCGATCATCAGCTGAAGGGTCTTCGCCGTCCTCGATACGTCCAAACAACTTGGGGGCTGCGAAGTGCATATGTTTCGCTCCCGATCGTGTATTTGTTGCATCTGAGAGTCAAGGTTTACCCAGAATCCGCGATTTGAATGTGAAGATTAGCATCGAGGACGATCTCCTAAAGAAAATGGTCACCATCTCAAAATAGCACGTTTCCAGGTAGATTACCCACGCAGGTCGCCATCCATTACCTTGCTTGTCCTTCTTTTTTGAGTAACCCACTTTCGGTTTTCGTCAAATCACCATCCTTTTCTGGATGTCCCGCGACTTAGAAAACATTTGTTGCTTGTAATGAGTATGTTATGCTCCGGTCCACTATGCTCTGGCCCACTGTCATGCATCGGGCCCTTGGGAGGCTCTCAGTCTCCGCTCCAGCTTTCGTTCATTTCTCATTCTCATTCTCGTTCTCATTCTCGTGCCCGCTACCTGCTCTCGAGAATTCCTTTTCTTTTTTCTTTTTCACCCTTTCTGCTTTTCATTTTTCAGGCTATTTTGTCTCAGCATAGGCACCAATTTACATCCTAGTCCGCCACTCAATCTTTGCTCCAGCTTACACTTTTGCATGTGTTTTCTCTGCCCGCTACACTTCATTTGATTATGCCAATGCTCTCGACATTGCAGACAGTGCTTCCCTGCCAGGTATGGTCATGTGCATTACCCCGGTGTCCATCCCACTCCTTTGCTCAGTGGTCTCTTGTCCATCGGTACTCTTTGTAAGTTAACAAGCTTTGCTGTACTTATTGTATTTTTCAGATAAGTTGCCAAACGAAAAATAAATTTAAAAAAACAAAAAAATTGGAATGTGTATATCTTGCTGAAACCTCAACATATGAAGGTCAGAGGGGTATCAAAATGATCAGAAAGTTTGATAGAATAGTTCTATTAATGTCTGAGGGAGTGCAGATTAGATTTAAGAAAATCCGAATTTTGGAGGAGGAGATCATATCACAACCTCCTCTACAGGCTCTACCTGTTCTAATTTAACAACAGCAGCTCAAATAAGTCCTAATGATATCCCTTAACCATAATCGAAGGTACCGATAGGGCCACATGAAGTTGCACAATCAATTTGATGCCAACTACTATCTTGGGTAATCTAAGCCCCGAACCCGTGACCTTAAACTTGATTGTCCAACAGCCCCAACTTCAAATGGCCCTATCAGTACCTTCGGTTATGGTTAAGGGATATCATTAGGACTTATTTGAGCTGCTGTTGTTAAATTAGAACAGGTAGAGCCTGTAGAGGAGGTTGTGATATGATCTTCTCCTCCAAAATTCGGATTTTCTTAAATCTAATCTGCGCTCCCTCGGACATTAATAGAACTATTCTATCAAACTTTCCGATCATTTTGATACCCCTCCGACCTTCATATGTTGAGGTTTCAGCAAGATATACACATTCCGATTTTTTTGTTTTTTTAAATTTATTTTTCATTTGGCAACTTATCTGAAAAATACAATAATCCCTCAGTCTAGTCTCTCCATCAAAGGAGATACCCTTTTTTTTTTTCTTTAATTACCATCATCCCATCAATTAAATTGAAAGCTAGCATGTCACTTCCTCCTGGCTGGATGTGTTGCCTCCTCAACCTCAACTTCCGCCGCCCCCTCCAGGAGGACGCTGACGAGTCAGGGGGCGACAACGAAGACCATCCGCCTGTGCGATCCTCTCGGGAAAGCCTTATCTCAAAACATTCGTCCGTGCAGGTTGCTCCGCGAGGAAAGCAGCGCTGAAAATTACTACCGAATCTCCTGACTCTTCCCCCATACGGCTGCCCCATTACTCCTCCCCGACACCGACTCGTGCGCACGAATTCTGCCGGCTAGAGCGACAGGGTCGCGTTGAAGAGGCGAGGTTGCGCGAGGCTCGCCGGGTGCACCGCAGTCTTCAAATGAATAGCGCAGAGTCGAGCCCAGAAATGGACGAGCGCAGAATTGCTGCGTATCTATTGCAACAGCAAGAGCGGCACTCCTTGAATGCAACTCCAGCAGAGGGCCAGCACTGGGATGTTAATGGGCTCGAACAATACGGAGAACAGGATGAAGGGGATGGTCGCGAGGAAGGCATAGACCCCTCAATCTCGCCTAGGGCAAAAGACGGGCTTACAGACTCGGATTCTAGTCAGTTCCAAAGGAGCAGACTGGCAGATGAGGACGATGTCGCGGCCGACTCAACTATCGAGCCTTGGTACGACCCGGGAACACTTGTTGATTCACAGGGAGAGCAACCTCTTAGTCCACTCCTCAGTCCACCTAGCCGTCCACACGGCGAAGACTCTGCAATAATGGTGGACACAGAACTCTTCGATGCCTTGTCCGAACTCGGTAATGAGGACGTAAATGAGGCTGGGGAAGTGGAAAAGCACGTAGACGCAGTAGAACGGAACAGTAAGTTTGATCCCGTTCAGAAACTGGAACGGGAGCATACAAACCCGTCTCTGCCTAGCTCACCCTTGGCTACGTCGCTTCTCCCTGACGCGGAGTGGACAAATAGTGACGATGAACTCTTGCTCAATGGCGATCTGACTGGGCACAAGGAGCTAGTTCGGCGGAAAGGGCTTAGTTCTGTGAAGTTTCGCACCGCGCACTTGTACGGCCTGCTGTTTGATACCTGAAGATTCGTTGGAGGTTGTTTTTCTTTGTCATTATTTGTATAGTATAGCTCCTCCGAATCAGATTGGACATGAGAGGGAGGGAAGTCCGAGTCACTCAGCTCGTGTCAAATAGGAATGGCTCTCGCCATCAAATTTCACCAAGAATGTCTACGGGATATCGTATCAATCATCAGTGATTGATAATGGGCTTTTGTCCATGGGCGATGGTCGGACAGTCACTCGCTCAACTGGGTTCCATACCCGTTGCAAGTTTCGGCGTTTCACGGAGCTGGCTGTG
>QLPA01000195.1:16226-31054 GCA_003313945.1 Lactifluus pinguis
TCCCGCGTTTCGGCTTGCGATGACTGGGATCTGATCGCGAACGCGAAGGAAGCAACAACCCACATTGCGACAAGCCAACTCAAGAATTTCCTTCTTGATCAGTTGTATGCCCACGTCCTCGGGGTTGATAGGAAGAGACGAGTAACTGCCTGTACAACATGAGAAGTAGATGATAGACAGACATCACGTCGGCCGCGTCCTTCGTCAGCTGGATGAGCCGAGAGTGGTCGAGAAATAGCGTTTCTGGGTAATCCGGGCGGGAGCTGTGTGACAATGTTTGGGATGAGCTGATGAGAGGAGGACGTAGTCGTGACGATGGGGGATGTCAAAGGCACTGGAGACGGGGGGTTGAAGATCAGGTGCACCAGACCTTCAATGACGGAAAGGATAACCCGTGTCCGCTTTCCGAGCGTCTTGAAAGGGAGCGGTCGATCGGGAAGTCCGAGTTTGTAGTATCGGATAGCCTCTGATAAGCAGACGTTAGCCACTGCTCAGTGATTCTGAGTGGGGCCTGGCTGCCATTCGGACGGTCCCAAAAAGTCCGCATCTCAAAGCCAGGGGAGTTGTGGATAATGAGCGGCCGATAGGTCTGCATTTGGTGGTTCGCGATATCCTGCTGAACACGTGAGAAACATGGGACGATGGAAAAAAAAGGTTCATATGAGTTTTATGAGCTCGAGTAGCTCGAAGCGCTCTCGAATTGCACGGACAGCGTGAGCCTTGCCACCTTCGCCACCAGGTGCACATGTCTTTGCAAGCTGAACCATGGCATCAACCACCTGATCGACATAGGCGCACAGTGGGCTTTCAAGATTTGACCTATCACCTCAAATGCACCGGAAGCACCAAAAAGTCCATGCCTCATTATCGCGTTATTAACACACTCCTCCGTGTCAATAAGTCAACTTGCGCAGTCTGGCTGCGTAGTTCCGCTGACGCGGGACGACAACTTGATTTAGGCGACGACCGATGTATTTGAAATGTCCAACCGTGTGCCTTTTGTATCCCCGCGGGCGGGAGACGACGGCGACAGTGTCGGAAACACAGCAAGGATGAGGGTGAGACAATAAGTAAGGTGGTCAACTTGCACAAAAAAAAGGGAGGGCAACGCACCTGGAGGCACTCAGACAGGAAGCATCTCTGGAACACCCTTACGTCCCTCCCCGTCAAAACAAGCAGATCCAACGAGATCGGTGATGCGGAATCGCGCTGCTTCGTAGTCATACCAGAGTGTCGACAACGCCTCAGCGGTTCCGTCGTTCACGCACGCAAAAAGTAACAGGCTGTGCTTGCAACGCGGCGTTCTGCTACTGCAGGAATGTCTATTCCACGCCCTGCTGCGTGAGCGCTTCTATGAGCGATGCGTATACTGTACCCCCTTCAAGTAAGGTTTAGGCCAACAACAACCATAAAGTGAACGGCAGTCACGTGGGCTGATCGAGAGCTTGGTGCCGCAACGCCGCAGCGGGAGAATAATCTGTAAGAATTTCCTGGCACGCTACCCTCTACTCAAACCACTTTCGCTCCAAAACTTATCGAGACAAAGGGCTAGCGCCATGGGTGAGGACTGTTTGCCGTTGCTGGGCTACTCTGTAACCAACGATTGGCGTTCAAGGTTGTGGTCACTCCGTTGGATCATGGACCAGGTTGCTGTATCACAACGTATCGTATCCGTTGCGGGTCCCTATGGCCTGGTATCCCGCCTCCTCCCAACAGCATGCCCACTGGCATCAATCATTTCCAACTCACCACTTGTGCCACGAGGTTACGATTCCATCCTCGACCGGATGAAACCGCGCATTGACGAGGACCGTCACGGCTCACACTGATGATTATCTTAAAGTACCACAGAAGCTCACGACGCCCGCGTGAATGCGACGGGCACATTCTCCTCTGCAATTCTTTCCTCGCCTTGTCACAAAACAATCCCGGTACTTTGAAAAAATTTTCCAATTTTGTAATGCCCGTACTCATTCTTTCTTCTACAGAATCCAACTACCAGAGCGAATAGACAGCTGAAGATGTTTGATAGGCAGGAGTAGTAGGAGCTGGTATTCTCCGTGCCGGACGATTTCGCGAAGGAGCAGACGTTTTACCCAGGTGACGGTGGTGTGTGATCTACTAGAGTGAGCATCCGCAGGTAACAGTTAGCGGCAAACCGTTTGTCTGACGACGACCTTCCCGGCCAGGTTAGTGTTGGATCATATGCGGGTGTATTGAAGACGGGGATGCGAAGGTGCATGAATGCTGAGCATGATGCACATTTTGATGCATATACGAGTAAGTATCCCGAGTTCGAGTTCTGAGTACGGGAACCGAGTGCTGATGAGGCACAGACCCGAACTTGACGGGGCTAGGACCGAATAATGTAACTTGACGCGAACTAAGCATAGAAGCTATCGCCATAAAATACGCATACATGATCGATGATCGCTTCTTATACAGTACAGGCTACTGATGAGTCAATATCAAGGGAGTGCATAGAACGTGATGTGCGCAGAGGAACATAGATGAGTCTTTTTACTGTTAACCCGGCCTAACATCCACACTGCCAGCAGCGCCATTGGATCGCTATTTGCAACGAAACGCCACTAAGAAGTCACAAGAATACGTCGATAAGTTGGGCTTAAAGCTAAAGCAACACTCCTTTCAACCTATTACGATGTGATTAGTGGGAGAGTTAGGGTTACTGTTGAGCGAATTTGGGGTACTCACAGATCATGAACAAAGTCGCTAACACTGCCAATGCGGGACTTAATGCGGACCTCCCTTGGCTGGCTCGCAATGCTAACGAGAATGAGAGCGTTGAACTTTCCACCCCCCACAATGGCATTATACGAGCCATTGAGTGTGATGCGAGTGATGTCCAGAGCGCTGGTGATCGCTCTCACCATCTCCTCGGTGATTTTGATTAGGCCATCAATACCGTGCTCCGCAATCTTGAGTGATTCTGTAGCTATATCAAGTACATGAGTCGAGGCCTTAGCTACGCTAATAGCGGCAGTCGCGGCTTGATATGCAACCCATTCGGCAGCATTTTCGAGGTCGTTCAGGATCGATACCAGGGTCGCCAACCCCTTTGGAAGCTGTCCGGTTTACTACATCGAGATGCAGGGAGTGAGATGGCACAAGAATGGTGGTGGGTGTCTCCCAGACAGCTTGCAGAGCATCAATGACGTCGCCGCTGTATGTAAGAAGTCCGAGTCCGCGTTAGTAGGTGGTGTAGATAGATTGGCCCGGAGACGCACGCGACCGACACCTCTGCAGGGCAGACCAATACTTATCCCCCTTCATACTTTTCGGCACCAAAGAAGGCCTTTGCCAAATTTATCGAAGATTCACAAGCCTGTATCAGGCCACGAAGACAGGACGCACCCCCCGAGGACCACGGCTAGTCTCATCGGGCACTCCGAGTCGCCCAAGCCCCACGCACCTGAGAACATAGAAAAATGACCAGACCGGGGATTGAACCCAGGACCTCCTGGATATATACCAGACGCTCTACCACTGAGCCATCTGGTCCTGGTTCACAGGACCTGGATCTTCTATTTATATCACTTCCCAAGTGTGCCGCAGCATTATCACTTCCCAAGTGTATAGACAGATTGCCAGTCCACAACACCCCCTCAATCTGTCATATCTAGCGCAAACAGGGCCCATAACCTGAGAACATAGAAAAATGACCAGACCGGGGATTGAACCCAGGACCTCCTGGATATATACCAGACACTCTACCACTGAGCCATCTGGTCCTGGTTCACAGGACCTGGATCTTCTATTTATATCACTTCCCAAGTGTATAGACAGATTGCCAGTCCACAAGCACCCTCGCCCAATTTCCACATTAAGTACACGCTACATACACCTTCATACCTAGATTGTTGTTCTTTATGGTGACAGTCGAGAGCGTCTTTGTTGGCAGTAAACATATTGCGCTTTATAAATGCGGATTTATTGTATTTTGCAAATGAGTTGTCACAACCCTAAAAAATAAAAAAATAAAAAAATAAAATTGAAATGCATATATCTCCCCGAATTCTCAACATATGAAGCTTGGAGGGGTGCCAAATTGATCGGACAAATTAGTAGAATAGATCTATCATGGACCGAGGAAGGGAAATGAGGGTTAAAAAAATTTTGATTTCCGGAGTGGATGTCAGAATACTGATCTCCTCAACTCCTTCATATTTGACAATGACACCCCTAATATGTTATAACTATGTAAAGATAATATCCCTTTTCTGTGACCAAAGGTACCGATGGAGCCTTGTGACATTGTGAGATCATTTTCCAACCCATGAGGCAATTGACGCTTAAACCCCTTTGTTCTTCTCTCCTATGACATGCGGCAGCATAATCTCCCCTGATGTCTGGTACATTGTCATTCAACTCTCGTTAGACATGAAACCAGAAGCTATTGCAGCTTATACTGGGATTTCAAAGCGGTCTGTATGCCGAATACTCAACTATTTTAACCAGCATGGTACAATTGAAGAAGAGAAGGAACATCAAAAGAAGGGTGTTCATCTACGTGATGTGGACTTGGAGGTAAGTAATTCCACCTTCTCCATTACATCCAGGTACTGAGGGTTATCTAGTTTCTCTTTGGTGCTGTCCGAAATAACCCAGACATGTACCTTGACGAACTCCAGGAGATGCTGTCTATCACATGTGGCAAGGACATTTCAAAATCCACTATCTGGCACATGCTTCGTTGTGGAGGATTTACAATGAAGAAGGTGAGTATAGTACCTTGTATCAGATGAAGAAAATGACTAATTCCTCTTGTAGATAACACGCATTGCAGCAGAACGCTCTGCAGAGAAGCGTGTAGACTATGTCACACGCATTAGCAAATACGATGCCAACCAGCTGGTTTTTGTTGATGAAAGCTCCGTTGATCGCAGGACAACATATTGTGGGCACGCATGGGCCATTCGAGGGTTACCAGCACAACGAAAGGCATTCTTTGTACGTGGAAAGCGGTGAGTGACACGCTACATATTATGTTGACACAGCATAACAACTCTACTACTCACCCTTTTTTAGATTTTTGGTACTCCCAGCCATCTCGCTGGATGGGTTCCTACACTGCAAAATAGTAGAAGGATCCTTTCGCTCTGACACATTCGCATTATTCATCCAGAACCTTCTTGACCACATGCAACCCTTTCCTGGACCAAACTCAGTCATTGTCATGGACAATTGCCGCATTCACAAGACCCCTTTTATTCAAGAATTGATTCAATCTCGGTGTGTGCACAAATTTAGCTATCCCTTGTATTCATGCTGATGGCCAAGTAAGGGGTATGCGGTGTGAATTCTTGCCACCATATTCTCCTGATTACAACCCCATTGAGCTCGCATTCTTGTGTATGAAGTATAAACTTCGCCGCCAAGGGGACTACACTCGCCTTGCCTTGACAACCATGTCATTTACTGATATATACTATTGCCTTCTCGGAACTCTGTACACCATCACGCTCACTGACATTCATGGCTGGTACAGGCATTGTGGTTATATATAGTGACTAGTATGTGAATGCTTGCAGATGTAATATGATTGTTGTTTCGGCACCCACACTTACCTGGTTGTGCACAAGATAAAAGTGATACAGTGGCAAGAGCAAAACACGGACGGCAAAAATAAGCGAGAGGGGTGAGCGCGCATGTACACAGGTAGGTGGGAAGTCAAAATGCAGGTGATAAGACAAGACTTGTCAAGTCTCGTCTTGTCCTTTATTTTATGTTGAATGTACTAGACTATTGTGCTAATTTAGTGTAAGTTTTTATAGACTAAAGGATGGTCTCGATTTCAGCCTCGAGGACGGCCGCTTGATGTAAGCATTGGGCGTGGGACTAAGTCCTCTGCGCAGGACACTATTCTAACTAAATAAAAGGGGTGATTGGAGAGAAAAAGGAATGGTATAGTATGTAATAGTTGTGGGCGATCGCCCCCAACAGGGAGTGATCATTATCCAAAACTGGTGGGGCCTCAGGGAGCCTTGGATGCTGGCTGCCCGTCCTTGGCGTCCCTAACGCTGGGCGCTGCTCTCAGCCACCAGCCTCGTTCCTGCATCCTCATCATCCCACATCACCTGGTGCAGTAGAGGCGACACGGTGTGAAGTGGTGGGGGAAGCGCCAAAGCGGTGAGGGGAGGAGGTCATGCCACATCCATCAGGCACTCCGGAAGTCGCAACAGCGCCGCCAGGGCAACCCTGACACCAAGAACATCAACTCCAGGTCTGGAGGAGCAGTAGAGGGGAGGGGGTTGTGCCACACATCAGCCACAGGCATCAGGCACTCTGGCGGTTGCAAACGGCACCACCAGGGCGATTGTGACACCAAGGACGTCAACATGGTACAACTCCGAGTCTGGAGGAGGCAGGGGAAGCAGTAGAGGAGAGGAGTTCGTGCACATGCCAGTCGCAGGCATCAGGCGCTGCGCAGGCAGTCGCAATAGTGCTGCCAGTGCGATCGTGACGCCAAGGATGTTGACATGGTGCAACTCTGAGTCTGGAAGCGGTGGGGGAAGCAATAGAAGGGAGGGGGCTGTGCCACATCAGTCGCAGGCATCGGACGCTCTGGCGGTCGCAATGGCACTGTCAGCGCAATCACAACACCAAGGATGTCGACGCGGTGCGAGTCCGAGTTGAGAAGTGGTGGGGGAAGCGATAGAAGAGAGGGGGCCATGCCACATCGGTCGCAGGCATCGGACGCTCCAGTGGTCGCAACGACGCCACCAGCGCGATTGCGACGCCAATGATGTCAATGCAGTGTGACTCCGAGTCTGGGAGCAGCAGGGGAAGCAAGGGGGCCGTGCCACATCGGTCGCAGGCATCGGACGCTCTGGCGGTCACAATGGCACTGTCAGCACAATCACAACACCAAGGATGTCGACGCGGTGCGAGTCCGAGTTGAGAAGTGGGGGAAGCGATAGAAGAGAGGGGGCCGTGCCACATCGGTCGCAGGCGTCGGACGACGACGACCAGTGGTCGCAACGGCGCCACCAGCGCGATCGCGACGCCAATGACGTCAACGCAGTGTGACTCCGAGTCTGGGAGCAGCGGGGGAAGCAGTAGAAGGGAGGGGGCCATGCCTTGCATTGGTCGCAGGCATCGGATGCTCTGGCAGTCGCAATGGCGCCGCCAGCGTGATTGCAATGCCAAGGACATCGACGCGAGGCCATCCCTCATCGGAGGGGACGAAGGGGGAGCCGGAAAAAGGAAGTTAGAATCTGAAAAAAGAAAAATACAGAAAAGTCAGAAATGTTAGTGAAGTGGAAGCATAAAGGTGGCACACCTAGCAACACCTGACAGGGGAGCACCCTTCAGGCATGCCAACACCTATCCAATGCAAGGCAGAGACAAAGCAGAAGAGAGTTGTGGGGGAACAAAAAAATTGTGAGACAAGCAACAGAGGAGGAAGGCGACACACCGACAGCAATGGTGATGATGCAGCAAAGGGAAATGAAAAATAAAATAAAAAAAAGCATATGTTTGCCTACCCAGGCAGCTCAGGATCCATCCCCCTTGATTGCAAGGGTCGATGACTTGATTTGAGCATGCCCAGGATCCATCCCCCCTGATCACAAGGGTCAATGGTGTTCAGCATGGAAGGGCATGTTACGCATTTCTGTCGGCGCCGATTACTCATATACCTTTCTCATGGTGACACGCTGATTGACGCATTGTTGCCTAACTCTAATTATGACTCAACCGTGATATATACAAGTGTTTATGATGAAGCATGTCAGTAAATGCCTTGGGGATCACCCAATGAATAACCTTCCCGTTTCTATGGCCCGCACATCAGCTTGAGCATACTCCTTGATCAAAATTGCCGTCCCAGGCCCAATACCAAGCCACTGCTGCAGGTTGCTCAAGACTACATGCTCAGATACCAGTTGCGTAATGCGAACAAATCCCTGCGCTGCGAGCAATGGGCCAAATGGTTCAAAAGTTATGCCATCCATGTTTCGTCCTTCGTGCTTGTCAAGGTATCGAAACCACGTACAAATATCTGGGTAGTCGCGTGGGTTCTTTTCAGCCCTTGGAGCAGGTGACTGAGGAAACGGCATGCTAGGGTTGACGATGGGAAGCTGGGGATACCCTGGATATGGCATAAAGTACTGGCCTATCATCGGTTGGGTCATGTATGGGCCATATGGCCCAGGAGCCTGAGGAAGAATGGCGGCAACAGCCTGAGGTGCAGGCCCAGGATAGGCTTGGTAGCCCATGCCAGTGGTAGTGGCGGTGCTGGGTGCTATTGGGGTGTTTCCATGATCAGGGTGGGGTTGCGGTGGTGTAATTTGCGGTGGCACACTTCCAGCACGTGCGTGTGGCTGAGCAATATGAAGATGCAAGTTTTCGGGCTTGTCATCAACAGTCGCATTGCCTCTGCCCTGTGATTTCATTAGTTATAGCATTGATTGACTGAGGATGGTAAATATGGACAAACTATTTCCATTGCCCAGAGCCCAAGGTGTGTAAAAGTGAGCTCATAGCAGACGCAATTGGATTGTGGTGACTGCCAGCAAAATGTATCCTTGGTCTTAGAGTGGAGGAGGCACTTCCAGCGTTGCTGCAGGTCGGCAACTGCTGCCTTCTGTGACATCTGGGTATGATTAGATACTGGGTTAGAATTGGATGATGTGCCGGTGCCGGCTCCCAGGGCACTTGACTGATACTTTGATGATGGCTGTGCTTTCTGCAGTGGCGCTTTCAACAAGAGAAAAATAGACATAAATGGAATTGCATACCTGCTTCTCCCCTGATCTAGTGGTCTGACTCGTATGAGCTGAGCTTTGATCTGCATTAGATCCGTTCTCAAAACACACAGTCACTGGTTTGAGGGGACGAGTTGAGAGTTTGCCATTTGCAAGGCGCTGGGGGACAATGAGAAGACACAAACGGTCCTTGAAAATCTTGAGTTCATCCACACTTTGAATTGATGTTGCTGGGGTCTTTGGCTTGTCAATATCAAGGCGGTAGTGTAGCTTCAGGGACCCAGGGTAACATCCAAGCTTCTGGCTAACAATATCCGTCAAGCATTTGAGCGATGTGAATGAGGTGACCGTAAAAGGGCAATTGCTGCCATCTTCTTTTGTCACAACAGCAGAGATATCAAAATCTGTTTCAAAAAAATATTAGCTGCCATGGCAAATGAAAAAGGACAAGAAATGGAATATGTACTACATGTGCGCGGATCATCAGTGGGATCCTCAGGTGCCTGAGAGTCACAACGAGAGTGGCGGGCCATTGGGCGTTTACCACCTGGTCTGACAGGCTTTGGGTGCCTTGGAGGGCTATCAGATGGTTGTGGTATTGGTTCTAGAACACCATCACCATCTGTCTCAGATCCAGATTGAATAGAGCCAGTGTCATCATCTGATGCCAAGCCTAGATCATCCAAGTCATCATCTGAGGGCGCCTGAGGTTGAGCCTTTTCAAGATCAATAAAGGATTGGAATGAGATTATAGGGTCAGAAGCATCAGATATGGGTTCCTCAGCAATTGTTGGCAACACATAGTGATCTGAAAATGAGAGAAAATTGAGTAAATCCATACATAAACGCGAGAACATATATTGACTCACCTTGGCCCTCAGATGGACTCTTCCTGATCCTATTATTGCTCTGAAGTGTTGTAGGCTGATGGGTATCTTCTGAGGCCTTAGGAGGGTGAGGTGAAGAAGCATGTCGACGAGATGATCGCAGTGGCCGTTGAGGGATTGATGCATCTGGCCCAGGTGTCATGACACCAGCACTTGGTGTACAGGTGCCCTCCAGTCCAGAACTAATGCACTTCTGGCACTCGGAGGAGTCATCCTTATATACACACTTGACCTTGCGACTCTTGCATTGTGTGCATGTGTGTCGCTTGGATGACTCAGGTGTGTCCGAAGGACCTAAAGAAAAGGCTATGTCATGTGGATATATATATAAGAACAGAGGTCAACTTACTTGGCCTTGGTTTCTTGCCAACAGAACGAGGAGAACCCTTTGGAGCACCATTCCTCGGCCTCTTTCTCCCTGCGGTCATGGTAAAAGGGTGAAGAAAATGATGCACGTGTTGCTCCGAGTATGGCAAATGGTTACACCAAACTCAAAAAACCATTTTTTTGTAATCCTCTCTATTCCTTCCTCGGTCCATAGTAGTTCTATTCTACTAATTCTTCCGATCAATTTGGTACCACTCCAAGCTTCATACATTGAGAATTTGGGGAGATATATGTGTTTCAAATTTTTTAGTTTTTTATTTTTTTATTTTTAGGGTTGTGACAACTCATTTGCAAAATACAATAAAAAAAAAAAAAAGAATGTTCTGATGCGGTAAGTAGGCACAATTGGGACTGTCGGCATCTTGAACGAAGCTTGCTTTTCAATCCACGGGTGCTCTACGCCACCTATGTCATGCCAGGGTCGCCAGTAACATCCCACCCATACTCGGTAACTGCCGCCCATGGGCGACTGAGGGAGAGAGAAAGGGGATTTGAAAGGTAATTAGACGCTCCAGTACGGAAAATCCAAAATGGGATTTGCGAAGGCCGCCGGCGAGTCGGGGTAACGGATGTGCGTGGAGAGATGCTATGCACGGTCTTTGGACGCGCAAGGCTGCTGGAAAAGAAGGCGTGCTGGTACACTTGGATTACAAAGGGACCCGTTAATTTGTATCCGGGCGTTCCTACCCTTCTCGGTATAGATGTAGGACTGGAGGCGAAAGTATGTAACGTGAGCACGCACGCGAATGCGTTCGGTGCTAGCTTGGATGCCGAAACCATCTTTGTTGGCAAAGGTGTTAAGTCCCCACCATCCTCTAACCTACTGCCGAGCTTGGACAGTTGGAGGAATTTTCTCGGAAATAACACATCAACAACGGAAAACCAAGTAAAGTACTAGTAGCGAACTGAACGGGGGCGAAGAGAATGGTCAAGAATGTAAGTACAAATCGTCGTGGGAGTGAAAGGAAAGGGGGAGAGCCATCGTAAAAACAAGGGGAAAGCAGCCGAGACAAAGACGAGAAAGTAAGTACGAGAGACGAGAATTGCCAGACTGTGCGAACAATGGAAGGCGCAAGGCGTAGTCGGATCGTGGCCGAGGGCGATCATCGATAAGACAGGGTTGCGGCGAGTCGGGGAATCTCGGAAATCAGACTGAATTTGGCGAGGACAAGGAGATCGAGGGGATTGCGAGAACGAGCGAGAAATGCGTACAAGTACAAGCTTCAAGGCCAGCCCCATGGCTATTTCGACCTCGGTTTCTTTGGCGTCGGAGGTCCGACCGCGATGGCATCTTGATTAAAGAAGTAGTGGATAACTTTTTTATCCAGGGACGCTTCTGGCCTCAATGCTGGGTGACGATGGAGCGGTTGGAATAAAGTCTGGTGTTCGACAGAATGGGTTTTCTAGTGAACACAAGATTCAGTTAGGAGCAACCTTCAATCTTGACAACATACCCCGGCCTTAGTTTCAGCTTTAAAACTGATGGTATATTCTAACTCCGGAACCAGCCATAGATAGCCGGTGGTGGATCCCCATACGAGCTTCGGAGGCACGTCATCATCTTTTTTCGTACCATCTCGTTGGAGGACCTGCACTTTGCCCGAGGTACCCAAAACTTTCGTTTGGAGTTTACCATTAGAACCTTTCGGAACCAAACCGACTAAGTTCGATGCGTCCTCGTGGAAGGCTTTAATCGCAGACTCCGACCTAGACATATTTATTTTTCAGCAGCGCTACAAGACCGAAACAATTATCTTATCTTACCGAAGCATGTTTGTGTTGGTTTCTTGAGTGCCGAACATCTTGGGGGGGTACGCTCGGTCAATAACGGATTTCAGAAGTGTTGAGACAACTCACGAGATTGGTTTTCACGTCCGGGTCGTGATTCGTGGCTCCTCCGAGTGCCTGGAGGGAATGAGCAGACCTATGAAGCCACTGCGATGCATCGGATAAGGATTTACGCCATTGCCCATTGAACAATGCCTACCTCCGCTACGACTTCGTTCTTGTTGCTTTTACTGAGTTTCCATCCAAGATCACCCAGCGCCCACTGGAAAGACATCAGAAGATAATTCGAGTGTCGACGTTGAACATACTTGGTTCGCACTCAATCCTCCCATTATCGTCGAAGTGTCCTTGCGCTTGGATTTCTCCCGAGCTCCTCCCTTGCTATTGAAGGCAATGAGGGTGACTGTATCCGGTTCGCGAGCAGGCGGCTTAGGAAGTTTCTTCATTATTTCGTTGTTTGCCTCTTCAACTTTGTCTGACGGCGGAAACGCATGGTTCCAATCCGTCCGACTGCCGACCACCGGTTCGATCTGTGCGTCCACGAGACGTTTGAGGTCGTCAGGAGATATCAGAGTGCGAAAGTGGCCAAATGGATTGACAGAGAAAGTGACTAGTGTCGTGGACTTGTTGGCGTCACTCATGGACCAAATCTCTACTATGAAAGAATCTGGCCAAGTATGAGTATTCTTCCCTTGCGCTTCTTGGAGCACTTGATCGAAAAGGTCCTTCAATTTGGTTTCGTCGATGTCGTCAACAAGAGGGGAGAATATGATTTTCACAGGAGGGGTGATGGGACCTTGATAGTAGCGAAAGTTGAAATCGCGGACTCCAGACGTCGTGTATGATCGGCTGAAAGCGTCCGCGGATTTGGCAAAAGCCTTCCAAATTTCCCTGTAGTCGGTGTAGACAGATTCCGGCAGGGAGGAGGTCGGGTCCTTTCTCCATGTTTCAATGTGATGCTTGGAGGATTCCATGGACTCCGTATTTAAAATACTTTCGAATACTTTAGGGGGGCGGTCCTCCGGAAAGAATCCTTCGATGCCATATCGGTTCCATAGCTTGCATGTGGGTTTGTCAAGTTTGAAGTCTCCATCCACGGTGGCTCGTTTTTCCTTGGAGCCGAAGCGTTCTTCTAAGTCCTGGGATTTGATAAACATGTTGACCTGAAATGCGATATAAGACAAATGTAGTAAAAGCGAGGGTGGGTATACACACTGAATCTGCGATCCAGACGAAACGAGACTCTTTAGTCTTGTCTGCGTCCGAATATTCCGCGATCCAGGTTGCGATCTTAAGAGAAGGGGAAATGTCACCGGTGATGGTCAAGAAGTCGCCAGAGAGTTCGAATCCAGGGTATGTATCGCTTGGTGGCATCGTGAGATGGATGGGAGCGACTTTGGGGTCGAATATTGAAGATCTGGGGGAGACTCGAAGTTATATAACCTAGAGCGGGAGCGGCGCATCGTATGACCGCTCCTGCCCATCATTAAGAGGCTTGGACCGACACGAGGTGGATGTGATGAATTCGAGGGCACATACACTTTGGCGTATCTTTCTCAGGCTGTTGACCATACTCGGCACGGCACACCGGACCATTATTAGCCTAGCGTAAACAGGCCGTAAACATCTTATCTCCACTTTCGGCTCGCATGTCTCCGACTTTTTCTCAACACTTTCCCACCCTGTCTGCTTGCGCCCACTCGCTCTTTGAACCAGCCGCAAAACGCGAGCGGCCACCCATTCGAGGAGACAGAGCACCAGGCTGACGCACTCAGGAGCTCCGAGTCGGGCCAGCGAGCACGCTTCCCTCTGCCCCCGCTCCCCCTCGGATCCCAGCTGCAGGCCTCGTGCGGAGATGACTCCAGATTAGCCCTATTTGTGTTTAAATAGTTCTTTCCTAAGATCGACGGAGCCCGTGGCTATCTTGATTTGTATTTCCGTGCCAGTAGATTGGTCTAATCACACCGGTGCGGTGTGAGAAGCCAGGAAGCCTCAAGGCAATTGGGTTCTTCTATGCTCGATGTTTCTTTGGTTCTGACGGGGTGAATGGATCATGGGAACTAAATCGATATTACCAAAGCAGTCAACGCCACCGCTCAAGCGCTCAAGCTCAAGCTCAAGCACTGACGTTTGTGGTAAATCATGCACGCCTGCACCTACAAGAAAAGTGAGCCGTAACAAAGAATGACATCATTTTCACGTAATGGTGACAGTCACACTTTTCACTTCACACTTTTCACTTCCCACGCTTCGGACAACCCCGAGTGTCACGCACTCACTGATGTGACTGTCACCGTAACGCACCGACGCGCCTCCTCCAAAATTAGTTATGTGCGCCCTCCTCTTTAGAATAGTTAGTCCCTCCCGCCCCCAGAATTACCAGTTGTAGCTAGATTACTGGTTGTCATGAAATAAATTTTTTTGACCTACACATTGGACCCTGCACGGCGAATGACAAAATGAAATTTGGTCCACTGAATGCAAGCCATTAACCTGGCAGTTGGTGCTCAGAACACAGAGTCGCAACCAAGCTCTCGACGGAATGAAATTAAGAATTCACAATTCGGATAAATACATGGCTTAGGTTCAGCGAAACCAACAAACAGGCAATGCCTGCACCACTCCCCGACACCGTGTCTCTAAGCCCTCTCTCACCTCTCACCTCTCTGTCTCCTTCTTCACCCATTGTCCCCGCCGCTATGCCAAACGTTGTCGCAAACCCTGGCACTCCCCAGACTCCCAACACTCCCAAGTATGACCCTGTATTCCGTCCATGGAAGAAAAAACTCCAATGTGCTACTTTCATTGGGTCCTTCGTTGGCCAAGATCAACCACTGAAGCCAGTCCCATAGTAAGTCATCTTTCCCACTTTGGTTATGTGCATACTACTCACCACTTCGTAACTGCAGCCCTGAGATGCCCAATGGCGAGCGCGTTGCTGTGTGTGATCTCGAAGACTACTTGAGGGATCGGAACTGGGAGATGCCCATGTGTTTCTGTGGGCTTATGGATGGTATGAACCATCCTGCCAAGTTTC